>CAEGAD010073447.1:0-23762 GCA_903067055.1 Poeciliopsis paucimaculata
TCTGTAATGATTTTGTATTCAAAAGGTTTTAAACAATAAAAGGTTCATTATTATTAATGTTGTTTATGTCGCATGTAAAAAAGTCAACAGAGGAAATTTCATATGATGCGACCTTTTATTATTTAGTGTTGTCATAAAGACAATAAACAGTAAAAACAGTGCAACACAAATCAACAAACACAAAGTACATTCTGAATGCATCACATATCATATATCATGAGAAGCTTTTATCTGACCCCAGATTATTTCTGCATCAAATAATTTAGGAAGCATTTTCCTGTGGGAAACATCTCTATTGTACCCCATGGGAAACTACTGCTTGAACATTTCCATTTCTGGATGTTAACTCTAAAAGTCTCACACTAGCTGGACAGAGCAAATGCTCACGCAGCTGGGAATTTTAGACGTAACAATATGCTACAAATATTTAGTTTCACTTTTATTTTTTAGATTCAGTTTTATTCTGTTTTTGAATTGAACACAAAGAGTTTATTATTCCTTATCCTTCTCATAATCTGTCCTCTTCCTCTTCATCTTCTGTCCTTCCCTCTTCTTCATCTTGTGTCCTTGCAGGAAAGGTTGAGCTCCTCTGCTGTTTCTCTTGTTCTTCTTTCCTCCCGTCTCTCTCTGCTTCTCTTCTGCACATCCCACACCACATGAGCAGAGCTGCTCTGCATCGTTCCCTGAATGAAGGGTCGCATGCGGCGTAGAGCAGAGGGTTCAAGCAGGAGTTGAGGTAAGCCAAACAGGTAACATATGGATGAGCGGCCAGCAGAGCCTGGTCTAGAGAACATGAATATGGGACGAAGCCAAACTCCAGCAGGATGGAGACAGTCTTGTTGACGTTGAGTGGCATCCAGCAGAGGAAGAAGGCCATCACTAAGGTGACAATGACCCTGAGGAGTCTGCGCTGGCGCCTGCGGTCGGGACGGGGGCCACGTCCAAAGTGCCTGCTGAGCAGCTGAGCCAATGAGCAGTAGCAAACGAGCATGATGACAAGCGGTAGCAGGAAGCCAAGTAGGGTTGACTTTAAGCTCAACACAGCAGCCCACCATACCTCTGCCCTGTCTTTTTCAGCCTCTTCGAGCTCTGCCCCAACCAGCATAGAGTAATCCATCTGGCAGGAAAGGACTACAGACCCGGGGTCATCCTCAGACTTGGGGTCAAGTTCCACTTCCCTGACAGAACGCAGCAGCAAACCAGGAAGAGCCAGGACCGCTGCTACCACCCACACTGCTATGAGTATCCACAGCGACCTGCTGGGACACCTCGGTGAGGGATGGTGGCCGGAGTGCCGCCGTCCCGTCAGGACCCAGTACCGCTCCACACTGAGCACGCTCAGACTGAATATGCTGGCGTACATGTTGAGAGCGGTGAGGAAGCTGCTGATCTGGCAAAGGGGTTGCCCAAAAGGCCAGTGATAGCCCATTGCTGTGTAGGTAGCCCAAAGAGGGAGAGTTACAAGGAAGCAAAGGTCAGCTAATGCCAAACTGGCTATCAGAGAATCTGTGAGGGAGTGAGAGGGCCGAGGGACGGAGGGAGGACACGAGGAAGAGGTGAAGGAATGAGAGGAAGCTTTGTAGCTTCGTCCTGATGGTTCGTTTTTACAAGGAGAAGGCAAATGTTGGCGATTGGCTCTGAAAAAGCAGCAACACTGCGGTTTGTCTCCTATTCTGATCAAGTTGGGTCGACGCAGGTACACCCAGAGCACCAAGCTGTTACCAAGGCAACCCACCAAGAAGGCCAGAACATAGACAGACGGGATGATGGAGAAGGACGGATACCAGTCGCCATAGTCACAGTGATCCAGAGTGGGGGTGTGAGTGGAGGAGGTGGGGAAGTCTGACATCTTTCTATAAAACAAATCCAGGCATCATGATTTACTTCAACTCTGTTGAATAAAGGCTGTTGAGATTTAGAGCCTGGATGCTTTTCCTGTTTCCTGTTTCCTGCTGTCCTCTGGGTGTTGACTTGGATTGTCTGAAAATTTAGAGAAAACAGTGACATTTGAATACCTTCTAATTCTGTGACTTTCAACTGCAGACAGTGCCTTTCAGAAGTTTTGTCATATTACAACCACAAACTGCAATGCATTGTGAATGAAGCTAATACTAAGAGTCTTTGTTTTAGGTGGAAAATGTATTAAACACAACATCCCCACAGTGAAACATGGTCTTGGCACCAGCATCCTGTGGGAATACTTTTCTTGAGTGAGGATAGATAAGCTAGTCAGATTTACTGAAAAGGCGGATGATGCTAGGTACATGGCAACGCAGAAATAGACTTGTGGGTGACTGTAAATGACTGGGATGGTTACCTCCAAGCAGCACCATTAACCCTTTCATGCACAGTGGTCACTACAGTGGACAGCTATCTAAAAGTCATTTTCTTGTGCTTCTTGTGGATTTTTATGTTCTAAATGCACACAGACCACTGAAGTGGACACTATCTGTTCAGACACAATGCATCATAAAATACACTATCAACTACAGGCCATCAGCTGCAAATGCAAGAAATTGTTTTTTGTTAAATTCAATATGGCTGACAGACAAAAAAGCATGCCAATCGACTCTGTCGCTCCATGTACAGTGGATGACTCTTGCAGGTAAAAAAAAAATACTGTAGCATCAGGTAACCCCGAAAGAACACTACTGCTGAATTTTGTAATAACAATTTTGTATTTGGAGAAAATGACAATTGATCACCTAAAAAATTAATATAAAATGAAATAAACTTTTACAAAAAAATGTTTTCCTTCCTTTTTTATGCCTTAAGAAAATCACAAAAAAAAAATTGGAAAAAAAAATCAAAGGATCATAATTCACACATGAAAGGGTTAATATTCAGTCAGTTACAATATAATAGCTTAGACCAACGATTATGTTTTTTTATTTGTCAAAAAATATTTTAAAAAATCATCTTTCTTTTCCCTTCTATCATATCGAGAAAAACAGGAGTGAATATTTCAATGTTTAAATATTTCAACTTGAGAAAGAAATACTAAGAAATCTAAACTTGGGATGAATTCTAAAACTCTCTTACCTTAATGAGTTTGGGTAATATCCTTGTGTTGATACTAAAAATATGACTACCATTGGAGAGACAAACAAAAACCTCCTAATTCAGTCGTCTATCTCTCTATCTGGCCATGAAACTGTGGATGTCTGCTGCAGAGTGCCAACTGGAGAGAGTAGGCTGGATATATATCACCGCATCCTTCACTGACAGAAATGGGAAAAAAATCCACAGACAAAGCCCTCCTTTTTTCTTTTTTACATTCTCGAAGCAGACCACCCCAGGAGTGGTACAAGACCTATAAACACCCATCCCCCAAAATAAGCATGCACAGCTCCTGTAAGGCATGAAACAGCGCCCCGTTACTCTCTTAAACACGGCCCAGCCAAAACAGGCAAATAAACCGCATCTCCTGTCAATACAGAGACACATATGCATTGGATGTGTCTCTGTATTGTAATGCATCCACAGTACAGAAATATCTGCAAACACCTGTCATCGTCAGTGTGACACTTGTTTAAACAGACGGGGGTCACTGTAACCAAATGCAACAACCAACAACGAGAAAATAACTTCACAGACGTTCAGAGCCCGCTCACAACTGACCGGCAGAAAACCAGTGACCTGAAACTGGTCGATACACAGGAACGACCAGTCAACAATTAATTCCAACATGACAAATGAAACGTTTTTTGGAAACACCGAAGCGATTGAATTTACGATTTGAATTCATTGCCTAAATCGACTCGCCACAGTCTACTCGCCATAAAAATGAGAACAATTGCTTCTCTAAGAGCAGGGGTGGCAAAAAATGTGTGTGCTGCACAACTACAGTTGAGAAGACAAAATGTAATTCATTAACTAGAATATTTAATGTTGGAATGATAATGACTTCACTGAGGATATATTAGGGATCTCTTAGCATTGGGAAAGCAATATTGAAATCCTTCGATTTGAAATTTGTTTTATTTGCACATGGTCTGCTTTACGCTCCAAAAGTTTTTTTTACTCATTTTCATATGGGGAGCGATATTACAATCTGAAAGTAGAGGCAAATATGCTAGTATGGCTGATATGAAGTCACCATTTAAGCTATACAGAAGGAAAACTCAAATAAATATTGATGTAAGATCATCAATAAATAGTTCATATTCAAATATGTATTTCAGCAGGATATTAAGCATTAAAGAAACAACATTAATACATTTTTTATAGTTGACAAAAGACAGGAAATGCAACAATTAAATTGCTAATTATCTATTGTATAGTTGGAAGTAGGCATACCAATTGGCCCGATCCTTAGAGGTGACTGTGAACAGAATCCAAAAATATGCTATAGTTGTAACTTCTGTTTTCACTAGAGGTTTAGTCTCAAACTAGAAATCTGCAACTGGACTTTTTAATGGGTAAGAGGGCACGGTTAGGTCAATATGGAGTTACATCGTAAAAGGTGAAGAACTTTGGGTGGTAAACAGGAAGAGTTTGTTTCCTCAGAGGCCGTGCTGCCATCGGCCTTTTGTTATGGGAACAGATGTTTCTGAGAAACATTCCCCAGTCTTTTCTCCGGCATAAAACACAGATTTTAGTTGCAAAGGAGGAGGAGGAGGGAGAGTAAACACAAACATTTGCTAGGGAAGAAAACTGCGCAGGAAGTTAAAGGATGTGAAACAAGGAGTCATAAGCGCACTACGTTTTACAAGTGCAGCAGCCATATTGGATTCAGATTTACTGCAATTCGAAAATGCACATTACTAGAACACATCAGTGTCAAGCTGGACAGCCAGCGAGTTTCGCTAATTGTTGTTATGCTATCTGTTCAGAAACAAGATTATATTGATGCATTTCTTTACATTTTATCCATGCAAACACTAAGAAACAGGTGGAGGAATATATATGGTTTAGCTGTATGTTCTCCATTGGTTGAATGAGAAGCAAACTGATGTGAAAATAAAATGTTTATGCTTGTATTCATTACATTCTATCAGCGAGCTCAGGCTTCCCCTGTTACAGCAGCAACTTTAGAGGCATTGTTATTTTATTGCTAACTGGGAACTAACTGGAAATCCAGCAACTAAAAACAATGAGAAGCACACCATGACACAAGTTTTAATAACCAGTGGCATTTGGTAATTGCTATGATGTTATCTTTTAGGAATGCAGGGGGACACTGTTTTTGACTCTGTTTTATACTTCCAAATACCGAAGAAAGATGTTCACTAATAGATATTAGTGAAGCACTGTGTTTTTTACTAATTCAATAACAAACAATTGTGCTAATAAATAGCATACAACAGCATCTTTCACAGTGTTTTATATGTGCAGCAGCCCTACCTATGTGATACTGAACATGAGCATGGGTTCTGTCCGGGCACTCTGGTTTCAAAAACAGGATTGCTTGGCTAACTGGTCTCTCTAAATTGCCCTCAGATGTGAGTGTGTGCATGGTTGTTTGTCCTGTGTGTGTCTCTGTGTGGTCCTCTGATGGACCTGTCCAGGATATGACCACAGGATATAGGCACCAGCTCCTGGCAAACCTGCCAGGAGAAGTATGGATGAGGATGGATACGTAGCGTAATTATATAACATATATGTGTAATTATCTCCAAACATATTAAGAAAATCGTATAGGAAGAGTTTTAGACATGTTTCATCTGGATTGACTATCTACCTCTATTCTTTTAGAGTTGCTTTAATGAATACAAAAAAGATATGCTTTTTTAGACCTAACTGTGATGTGGAAGTGGCTGTTAAAACAGAAAGAGGGTTTTTGGGTGTGTACAAAGGGAATAAGATAAGGATTTGCATACCTGAAATGGTATGAGGTATGGAGTAAGCTGAGGAGTGAGAGAGCAACTAATAGAGATTAAATGCACTCCAGAGACTATATTCTGTCGGTGTCATCATGTCCGTCTACAGAACTGAAGGGAGACTCTTATATTTTCTTATCGTTGTAATGGCAGGAGCAGAGGTCCAGGACAACATCTCACCGGAGTGTAAGCAGTTCTTGTACATGGGGACTATACCCCGAGGGCTTGAGGAGCAACCTTTGAAAAAGATTTGCCAGTACTATGCAGGCAAGCCGCGGTTCTTCACCCTCTATGACTCCTTCAGCCATGTCCCCGTTTACTCTGCGTACACATTCAAGCGCTCGGACGGTTCCAAAAAGGTCGATATACCCTGGATGTATGAGCCACAGGTAAGAATGGTTGTTGACCAAACATGAATTTGAGTTAAATAGTTTTGTTTTGTTACTCTGACACCGTTTATCCTCACAGCTTTCTTTGGTGTTTGGATCCAGAGAGATGGAGCCGTTCCCTTCTGCAAATATTCACAAGAGTTTTGAGGATTCCCAGGCTGTGCTCGACGACTACTCCGACACTGTGATCTTTGAACGAGGCCAGCTGAATCCAGACGAGCATCAGGCCGACCCAGAGGATAAAGCAGCCACCTACACTCTGACCAACGTGGTTCCCAGGGTCCGAGAGTTCAACATCGGTCCTTGGAAAATGCATGAACACACCATGCGCAAGAGGCTGAACAACTACTGCCGTGGAACTGCCTATGTGGTCACAGGGATCACCACCTCAGGCCACACCATTCGCCGCCATAACATCAACCGCCTGGGCATCCCTACCTACCTCTGGTCGGCCTACTGCTGCGTTGAGTTTGATCACAATGCTCCCTACTCGGAGCGCTCAAAGTTCCCTGCGTTTGCTGCTTATGGGCTCAACGACAGGGAAAACAACAAGGTTCAAGAGATGACGGTTCAACAGCTGGAGGACTTCCTGAAGAGGGTAACATATGTCAGCAGCTCCTTCCAGATCTTCTACGACAACTGTGTGCCTCCCAGTACTGTTAATGGCCCACTGGCCTGAGAAAGGGAAAGTAGAGGAATTCTTAGTTTTACTATGGCTAGACATTGTAGACAGTTTTAATTCCTCTGTTAGCACCTTGACTTTCATCTGTTTTCTGTAGCAGCTTATTTCACTGAATACTCAGCAATCTCAGCCACAACAAGTACCACTCAGATCAGTACATTTTAGTGGTTTCTTTTGTGAAACATTACCAGGCTTTGGTTATACACAAATGCCCATAAATTCACAACTTACTTGGTTGTACTCTCTACTCACATTATCCGTTTTATGGCCATAACTGGAGCGATACCAGCCTGTGAAGGCCTTTTGTCCAGTCAAAACAGATTAGACCAATGTTTTACATTTTCTATACCTGTGCACAGAAGCTAAGTTACATAAAGATGTTCCACTTGGCCAGGTCAAGAATTTTGCTTCGGTTTTTAAAAAGGATTGTTCAGAGTTTGAGGGAGTCGGCAAGTTTTGTTTACATTCAGATTCTGACTCCTGATGTGACAAGGTGATTTAAATAAATGTTAATCTGAAATTAAATATCTTGTCTTCATTTTTACCTTTATCTCATTATTCCTCGTTTTAATCTAATTATTAGTGTATAAAACACTAAATAAGAACGACCCAAATTTAGATAAATAACTATTTGATGTAATTACTCGCCATATCGAGAGTACAAGAATAGTCTTCTCTCCACTGTTTGTATATACGACGCAGATTTTACTTTGAAAAGCGACTCGTGGTGTAGAATACCGTAATGCCACGTGGTCTTGCGCACAACAGTGATCTGAGCGCCTCCCCGTCATTGTTCGACATGCAGCCTGATTTGATTGTTGTTGAAGGTCCAATATCCAGAGACCTTTCCCTGTTGAATGTGACCTCAGACTCATAAAGCACGGCTGGAGCGTTTGACTGAAGAAACTGGAGCAGGTTTTGGCCTCTCCCTCTGTTTTCTTGACCATCACACCACAGGCGTGTTTTCTTGACCATCACACCACAAAGCTGAAGCTGGTTTCCAATTCTAGCTTCCGATTCGGGAAATGGCTAAAGGGCGATTCCACCTCATTTTTCGCTACCTTCTAAACCATAGCATTAAATGCTTTTAATGAAATCAGACTCAGATGTTAGTCACTTTAAGTTTACTCCTATTTACAGCCAGAAGTTAAAAAAAACAAACAAAAAAAAAACATTTCTGTACAAACCAGCATCAGAGTGATAAGCACCCAGAATGCGAAGCTCTTCACTTGCATTATCACTGAAAATATACGGTAAAATCATAAAATTGAATATTGTTGTTTTGCTCTTCATCCTTTTACACATCATAGACAACAAACATGTTCACTGAGAACAGAGTTGTTGCTCTTTCGGATACTCTCTACACATCGAACTCTAAAATAACTCATTACGTAGATTTGTGTCTGCAGCAGCACAGTTCGAGGCCAACAAGTCATCTGATCTCAGTTAAACCAAACGGTGTTGAGCTGCGTCTGTTTCTTGATGCTGGTGTCCAACTTGAGGACCTCCCTGATCGCCATGGTAGCATAAGTTGAGGGAGGCAGGGAGAACTCCATCCGCAGAGCCCGGTACTTCCCGTCTGTGAGGAGGAATCAATTAGACAGCACAGGTCATCTCTCGTATCGGATTGTTTTAGTAGCAGCTAACGACGTTCAGGATGCTGCAGTCCATCATTTTTTCACAACAGATTTAGACCTAACTGGAGTTTCTTCACATCAACCTTAATATTCTGCTTAAACACGGTTCTGCTAGTTCAAGAAGGCTACTATACAATGTTCTAATATAGTCTTGAGACATGCAGTTATGCTAATGCTAGCATGTTTATTCAGTTTTAATACATTTTCTAGCTAAATGCTTCAATGCAGTTCCAGGTAATTGTGAGTGCAGGTAATGTACTGAAAGAGTTGTTTCTCCTGCTGAATAGACTTCGCTTTGTTCTGCTTAAAATTGAATGGCTAACGGTTTTAGCAGCTCTCAACGAACTTGAGAGGAAACATGGATATGATGAAGAGAAGCTACATTTTTACATGAAAACATTATGCGATTTAAAAAAAAGCAGTTGGGGGTGTGTGTGACAGACAATTTGTCACACGCACAAATTGTCTGTGCTTCAGAGTTCAGCTTTATCAGAGGCTTCACTCCAGAGAATTTAGTAACGTTTGATTGGAGATCATATGTCTTTGGTTTAAGTCATGTTTTTTACACTTTAATCACTTTGGTTACTTTTGACAAGCAAAAAACAGGTTGCATCTTTAAAAATACGTAGACGGTCTAGGTAAAAAAGTTTTCCTATGGCTTCCGTTCAAAGAAGATCTGAAATGAGCAGACCTTTGTTGAAGACAGGAGCAGGTTTATTCTCCAGTTTCTCAAAATCGCTGTGCACCAGAGAGATCCGGGGGTCGTCATAGTGAATCACCTCCCTGCAACAACAGGAGGAAGCATCAGTGTCTCTTATCAAAGCAGATAAAAATCACTGCAGCATCCAAACAAAAGTCTAATTATTTAACCACCAAGAGGGTTAAAGTAGGAAAAGAAACAAAACATGAAATCCTGCTAACCAGCTGACATCAGTGGGTCTGATGATGATGCGCCTGTAGGCTCCGGCCAGGGAGTAGTCCTTCACTTTGTGTCTCATGTTGTCCAGGTCCAGGCCGTCGGCAGAGAGCAGCTCCCTGTATCCCTCACCGACTGACAGAAACAAGACGGATCAAGTCTTAATTTAGGAACCATGACAGGTACAGATGTAATAATTAAAATGTACATTTTCCAATAAAAAAGAAAGATTTTTTTTCATTTTTAAATCTACTATATATATATATATATATGTCTCAAACTGGGACAACTCAGACACACACAGTGTCCTAATTTTCCCTAATAAATTTATGTTTATAATAAGAAAGGAAATCACAAAGACATGTCTTACTGTGGTGGGAGGGGTAAATGACATCATACCCAGGAAGTGGCATCACGATGTCATGGATGGAGTGGCTTTCGGCCTCTTCTGCACTCAGGACGTGTGCTGTGGCTGTGGGAGCAGAAGGGAAGCAAAAAGGCTGAAAATTCAGCTTCTAATAGCATTTTCCTATATGGTAAGTTATTTTTAAACCAAACTCTGTCCATTTTAGTTTAGAAATACTTTCAGAACAAGAGGCAGAGGTTTTTTTAAGTCATCATCCCCCAGTGTGTCATTCATGTGTGTGTGTGTGTACTCTGTTAAGGGACACAAGCCAAGCATGGATGAAACACTGAAGAATAATATTAGATTCTCTGCGTATGACTACAGTCTGGCTAACAACTGTCCTAGCTATTCACTTGGTGTTGACAAACAAAGTTGGCATCTAGAAATGGGAAAAGGATCCGCATTTTGCAGGTTAGAACAAACACAGAAAGTGTGAGAGATAAACTATCCAGAACGGTATGTGACAATCTTCACTGATAATATGTAGGGATGCATGATATGTCGGCATTAAAGTCGGCATCAGCTCATCTTAGTCATTGTTTTGGCATAATTAATATTAATAATTAATTATGCCAAATAATTAATAATCCCCAGTATTAATATGCATTCCCATAATGTTGCCATTTGTGTTTGTTTGGTCATGTGATAATGACCATGACAACGATGTTAATGCCGATGTATTATGCATTGCTAGTTGTATTTTTTATTCCAGCAGTGTGTGTAGTTTTTTCACGGTGTTCAAATGGTATGTAAATGTATATGACAAGTATGATATTGCTAAATTTGGCAATTAGCCACAACCAGAGGCGTATTTAGAAGAATAATGGTTAATAATGGTTTTCTCTTCTGATCTGTGTCCTTGTTTGTCCATGTTCCCATATCATGTGGTTTGACTGACAATAAGCAGCTGGCTGACATCTCCCTCACATTGCATGAAAGCATGAAAAGGGATCGTCAGTGAACATTTGCCAGTCAAAGAAAAATTGAACTCACTTCCTTTGAGAACCAGATCGCCCTCCACCGCCTTCAGGCCGAAGGCGTCGATCCTGCGACTCACCATGGTGTTCCACACCACGCTCTGGTAGCTGTGAACGTACATCAGCCGGTTGTTCCGGGGGATCTAGGAAAAAAAAAAACACTGTTTATTATTGCTGCTGAATTCATATTTACACAGGCTTCAACAGCGAAGCCCCTCTTCTTTGAGGGGAAGAAGAGTTTTTCTTCCCCTCAATTTTAACATGCCCGGTATTGAAGATATGAAACGAACCAATCCGAAGGCGGTGACGATGTTTTTCTTGCCGTACATGGACAGGCCTCGGAGCAGCTGCCCCTCCACGCAGCGCTTGTTTGGCAGCTTTTTCAGCGCCGCCTCTGGGTCCTGAGTCTTCGCCCACTCCTCCCTGCAGCGAACCAGATATTCTTTCTCTGCTGTAGAAAGAAGGTGTAAGACACTGTCTACGGCTGTATTCCAGGGTGTGCAGATACAAGAATTTGAGTCATCACTGGGGCTTTAGTAAACTATAGGTATTTCAGTTGCAAGAGCAAATATATTTGAAGGAAGACTGATTAAAAACACAAAAAAACAGTCAATGTACTCAAACAAAAACTCCATCGGTTGCATTATGCCTTATGTGATGTCATCAGAGGCATTGGAGTTTGTTTTAGGAAGGGAATATTTCATCTTGCATATTTATTTACAACAAAAAAGGTCAATTAGATACAAAACAATGGCATGCTTTCATGTCTATCTAAACTAAGTAGGATGCGCTTTGAAAAATAAAAAAGTCTGGCAAGCAGCTTTAAAAGCAAAGAGAAAAAAAAAACCAATTCAACCTCCGGGACGAGGTTTGAGAATCAAATCCACCACTTGGTTCCAGTCGTTTCTCAGGATGGCCCTGAAACAAAGCAAAACCAGACAATCTGAGTTCTCCCTCCAGCGCGTCATAATTCACCACATCCTGTCAGGATTTTCTGCAGGCAGATCACCTGCCTACTTGCTGCGTGGGCACGGCGGTGGTGCCGAAGCGCTGCATCCCGTAGTAGTTGATGAAGCCGGTCTGCTTGAGGGACCCCATGGCCTGATGGACCTGCTCGTCCGTTCCTGAGATGTTCCTTGTGAGAAACAACAAAGAGAGATAAATCAAAAAGTAGCTTTAATATAAACTACAACGTAAACATTCTGATAGATGCTTTGTACCATCACAAAACTAAAAATGCATTAAATACTTGAGGCAAAATTCACTTCTTTGCAACATCAGCTGCTCTTCCCCTCACAAGTCCAGTTTTTGCAACATTTACAGAATACAGGGCTGGTTCAATTTTAATCAAATTTTTTACCCAAAGAAAATTTACATCTTTTTATTTTAATAACCTTTATTTCAATAATTTCTTCTGTGACTTGACCCGAATTCAAGCACACTTGTCAAACAAGATGTTAGTTCTTGGTTGGGGACCCCCAGGGAACGCAAAGGTGAAAAAAAATCTCTAAAAACCCCTAAACATCGGATCTAATAACAGGTTTGTTGTTGTACGTTGCTCATTTGTGGATTTGGTGCAACATACTTATGCTGTCCCTGTGTTTGCTGACCTGATGACCACAGTGAAGTGGTTTCCCTGCAGCTCCCCGAGCTTCAGAGGGTGGTTTTTGTAGCAGAAGTTGCCGAGCTTCAGGTTCATGAGGCACTTGTTTAGGTGAGCCAACCTCTCTGCGGTGATCCTACGTAAGCAACAGGAAAACGATAAATCGGATCCACAAATCGGAAAATCTGTGGTGGATTTTCCAGCAACCACAGACAAATTTAACAAATCCCACACTAAATAGTTCATGTATATCAGAAACAGTTGTAGCAGCAAGTTAGCCAAAAACAAACAAAAAAATGTGTCTACCACTCACTTGAGAACTGCAATTTCCTGAACTGTGATGGCCCTCTTGTCCTTGGTACCCATGTAGGAGAACATGTTGGGTCTCAGCCTGGAAAAACCATGGATTGATGCACACACCTTTACGTCGTCTTGTTACTTATAAATATCAGAAATATAATTAGCATCAAAATCAGACCTGAGGAACTTTGAGAGCACATTGATTGCATCCATGGTGTCTTTGTTTTCCTTGTAAAGAGCAAAGTGGCAATAACTGCCACGGTTTTTGGGCCAAAAGTGCTTCCTTGGAGCTTTTGTGGAGACAGAAAAAAAACATGATGAGAAACATTTCAAATAAACGATTCAGGATATAAAAGCTCACTAAAACGCCACCATTCTACCAACAAAGTTGAAGATACAAATGTGTTTAGCAGCGTGATATAGACGACCCCTGCAGAATCATAAACTAATTTAGGCTCAATCTTTAAGTAAGTGACTGGTTTTGTAACATTTCTGATTTTAGTCCTTTACACCTAGAAACTCAGTATGAATCTCAACCAGAGCCACTGTCTTGCATGGAAAATCAGTTCTTACCTGCAGCTGTTTTGACTTCTATCCACAAGAGAAGAGCAAAAGGAGGATAGAATAATGTTACTAAGAAAAGAGGCTCTAACAAACCAAAGGACAGGTTGCCATGTCAGAATGTGGGTCAGGGGTGTCCAAACTTTTTGTCAAGTGGGCCAAAAATGTCAAGTCAAAAGTACTTCGGACATAAACAATAATAAGAAGAAGAAACTAAAATCAGGCAATTTTTTTTTTCATAGGGAAAAAAAATTTCCTACGAAATTTTTCCGTCCAAAACTGGAAAGGATTTTTGCATGTTTGCTGCATTGAAGGAAAATAATTATTTTTCAAATGTTTTTGGGCTCGACTGAACAGATTTATTATCAATTATAAGAAAAAGATTTGGGTCACTTTGTTTCAAAATGTTTGCTACATTTAGCCAAATGTTATAAATGAAAAAGAAAATATCTGATGTTAGTGCAGCAAACTAAAAGTATTGATTATAAAAGTTTGTTTATAAAAACATGAATACCTTGTCTTGTACTCAGCATTTTCCATTGTAAAACAATTAGGTCAGTAATAGTTTTACCCTGATTTAAATAAAGCATCAACCACCTGTGTCTGATGAGCCAAAGCTGCATCTTTCTTGAACTGGAGCTGAGGACCACAAAAAAAAAAATTAGTCCAGGGGCCACAAATGGCCCCTTGGCCGCACTTTGGACACCCCTGATGTAGGGCATGCAGGAGCCTGGGAGAACTGCTCTCTGTTGAAATGTTTTTACGCGCAAGTGTTTATTTTTTTCAGAACTGATCCCAAATATTAAAAATAATAGTAATAATAAAGCATTACAATAAATAGGTTGTGTGTGTGTGACATCTGAGCAGAATCATGCGTATGTGTTAATCATGCACATGTGCATGCAACATACAGCGGCTTGCAGATGAACTCGTACCCATTTTGTCATGTTACAACCAGAAACCTAACGCCCTGTACCTGCCACACTTTTCAGATTTTCACTGACAAAATAAACCTTTGCATCGTTCTCCTTGCCCTTCACAACTATGCACTATTTTGTAATTTCACATTAAAGTTTTGGTTGTAATGTGAGAAAATGTGGAGGGAAGAAAATAAAGGTGAGTATACTATTGGAAGGCTCTGCAGTCTGGGTACAGGTAAAGAGAACATGCAGTAAACCTCAATAATACACAAGTCGAGAGTTATTTTTACCTGCTAAAGCCTTCTTCCCTGCAGCATGGTAGGCCACTATGAACTTGTGACCTTCTTTCTCTTCGGTCTTTGTTTCCAGACCAGGAAACTGGGTCTTGATGGCTTTGTGGACGAGCGTTCTTTTCTCCTTCGTATCGTCTTTTACCTATGAAAGCGGGAAAAACATGGTGGAGAAATCTCATTGGACTGTGGCGCTCCTTTGGGAGTTCTACGTTGTAAGAGGAAGCGGGTCTCCTTTGGGCTCACCTCGATGGAGACGTTTCTTTCCTTATTCTTGAAGAGCTGCAGCTCACCGAGCTGCTTTTTCTGCTCCTCAGTCAGCACGTCGCAATCATTCGGTTGTTGCTCGGGTTCTGCTCCTTCCTAAAAAAAACAAATGCACAACAACACAAGAACACTTTGGATAAATCATGATCATGCATAGATTTAAACAAAAATACTTTTTTCTCAACATTGTTGAGAACATTTGGAAAGGAGGACGGACAGCATTTCTTCACAGGTAGCCCCATTCTCCTTGAGTTGTTTACGAATCACTTATAGGCTGCCACTGTCGCTTTGCTGACATTTTTAGCTTTTATCCAACATGCCCCCGCCCCCCCGACAGCGATTTGGTTGTTTTCCCCCTTTTGCAAAGATGTTCATGCTGATAAAAGTCTGTATCAGTTGCTGCAGCTTCCCATCTCTGTGGGTCTTGTGACTCGCACTGAATGCTGTGCACTGTTTTCAAGGAAAAGAAAGCTGCCGAAACACTAGTGATTAAAATTGAAGACGTTTTAAGCAAAAAATAGCAAATAACATTTCTTAAATGACCACTCAGGGACGTCCCTATTTAATGCTGGAATAAAAGACAACCATTACCTCACTGTCTGCTGGGATGGAAAGGTCATCTAAATGCACCATCTTTCCTTGTTTGTTGATTTCATGCACGACAAAATCAGAATACCTGAACACAAGCCAAGAGAAAAGATCCATTTATTGAACCAATGTGAAGATGTATTCAAAAACATATTATTGAGCAAAACCAGAGAAGAACCAAACCTTTCCTTCAGGATTCCAGAGAACCCTTCGTGGTCACTGACGTACTTCAGGATGCCGACATCCGTCTCAGTCAGTCCGTGCTTCATCATGTCAGCAAAGCTCTCGCCGTCCTCCTCTTCATCACTCGCCTGTCCTTCCGGCTCCTCCTCCTCCTCACCATCGCCGCCATCTGGGTTGGGAGCGTTCCCATTTTCACTGTCAACTTTTGGCTTTTTTGCTGGCGTCTCTTCGTCCCTGTGCTGCAGACAGGTTCTCTTCTCTCCGACCAGAGTGGTGTTAGACACAGGCTCTGACTCAGCCATTAAAGTCGAGCTAAAGCAAAATAAAACATTTGTTGTTGATCTAAATGTACTATACAAAGTTTCTTAAATACATGTTCTGTCACGGCAATGTGTGACAGAAAATGACTGCAGCATAAAGTAGTTGGTTGCTTAATTATTATATTTCAAATGCAATGCACGTCAGCTGAAACAATTAGTTGTGATGAATCGATTATTGAACTAATCATCAGCTACTTTAGTTATCAATTAATCATTAACTGGACTAAGAAAAAACGAGCAGCATACCTAGAGCAATAATTAAGCCAAAACGGTACAAAAATTATATAGTTTTATATATAAATATATATGCATGTATAAATGTAAAACTGTAAAGATGTTTTTTCATGTGCCACCCATGCAGACGCATCCTTTGTGACAAGTGACCAGGCATAAGCTATTTGAATGCTATGTTATTGCTTTCAAATGTTAAATGTTTATGTTCTTATTTAACAAGGAATTCGAATTATACACTTTTTTGCATTTTTAAAGTATTTCTATTATTGTTTTAAAAATGTTTAAATTAAAAAGCTACAGAAAGTGATTTTTTAAAATAGGATTAATCGGCAAAATAGGCGATAACTAAAATAATTGTTACGCAGGATGACAGGGTAAACAGAGAGAGGTTAATCTTAACACATACTGTTTACAAAGCTGGAGCAGGGAATGTTTGTGGATCTGGAAAACTCTTCTTATCTTCCACCGAACAAGCAGTCGCAGAAACGTCCAAGAACCCAAAGTTGACGCTGACAACGAAAAGAAACCCCACCATCACCATCGTTGTAAAACTAAGCAGCTATAGCCAGATGATGCTAACGCTAACGCTGAGGAAGCTAGGTCAACATTTGGTAAAATGGAACAACAAGTGAATAAAAGCAAGCGACGCTGGGATTACTGACATACACCTGTTTACCTGTTTATGTTGATGTTCAACAGAGCACGGAACGTGGTAAAGAAAAACAGCGTCTCCCACACGTGTATGTGTGAAAGACCCCGGAAACACATCTAAGCTCAAACCCCGCCCACGTCGGGGATTGGCTGGAGGAGCTGACAATGAGGAAGTGACGCGTTCAACACCTTCAAAATGCAGCTTTTTTTAACCTTTAACATAAACGACAACACATTAGGAAAAGTTTGAAAAGAAAACCCGCATTAGAATATAATTGTAAATGTATTTATTTGACCAATTTGACAAAGAGAGAAAAAAAAAACAACCTCGCATAATAAATATATTCATCACACAAAAAGTGATGCTAGTTACAGTGAAATCAATGTTTTTGTTACACAAAGGTGTTATGACCGAGACAGTTAGGGGCAAGTTTGCTGTGTGAAAATTTTTCAGCATACTGTCATTTACACCGTCAACCACGAGACATTACCAAGAACAAAAATCAATACCGGACTGACGACCTATTGAAAATATGTTTTGTAAATATTGAATGTGCATACATTCAATATTTAGTTGTGACTCTTATACAAATGACTTCATCTATGTGGTGTATTTATTTTAAAAGTGGATCGTTTTCCTCTTGAACTACTGAAGTTTTCCACGTTTCCTCAATTTGGCCTCTAGAGGGAGCCATACCAACGTAGCTGCACAGAAGTCCCCGCTCCTTTGGTTTCATGCAGGTTGGTAGGAAAGCAGCCATTGCTGCAATAAGCCAGCCGAGTGTATCAAAACAATAACCAGTAAGTGAGTAAGTTGTTAATGGTATGTTTTAAATTTAAGGCCAACACTTAATTTAAAAAAAAAAAAAAACGTAACGTAAATTGGTTGACTGCAGATGTTATGTCACATTTTCCTCCCAAAATAATTTTTATATCAAAACACACTTAATCAGACTGCATTAGTGTCTTGATAAATCTAACATATATAATCTAAAAAAGCCTTTCACGAAAAAAAAATAATAATAATTATGATACTTTTGTAAGTTGTCTACCAAATATGTTAGAAATGAATAGTCCTGCATCACTGTGTATTAATTAGTTTCCAATTAGTGGCGCCGTGGCTTAGTTGGTTAAAGCGCCTATCTAGTAAACAGGAGATCCTGGGTTCGAATCTCAGCGGTGCCTTTTGTGTGTTAATTTCTATGTCATAGAAGCTACCAAGCAGGTGTTTTATATAGATGCATACATCCAAGCTCTATCCACTGAGGTTATATTCTGGAAAAAATAAAAATCCTGTAATATAAAGTGTACATGATAGATTTCTTGAATTTAAAGGTAAAACATTTTTATATCAGAATAACATTGTTTAAAAGCAAACAAAAATTAATCAGTATAACTGAATGCTCTTCCATACCAGTAAGAGTGACCTGGCTACATCTAATACTTAGTTGATCCAAACATATAGTGACATGTGTAGATATGTTCAGTAAAATAAGCTTTCGTTACTTTATGGGAAGTAGTTATGGTTGTTAGTGTGTAGCAATGGGAGGTGGAGCTGTCAGCTCTTTTCTTGTAAAACCAGCTCTCAGTTTCAATAAAGGACGCGGACACCATGTCTACTTTTAAGGCCATTAACTAAGCCATCCTGTTTTTATTGGTGAGATTCAATTATGTCTGACTTTTTGCTCTGCTTCTACAAGTCTAGAATGCTGGACAACAGCTTGTAAAGAGCATATTTTCTTTAAGTCATGATGTTGTTAATAACTTTGCATTTGTTCTGCCACGTCTCTCCTGAATTCTTGTGTTGAAGCCTCTGTGTATTTCTGCTCAAGGTTCTTTCTTTCCTTTCTTACTGTCCACTTGCTTGCCCATATGAACGACTGCATTTAAATTAAGATGTACCTTTATCATGTTAAATATGTGCAATAGCTTTCTGGACATTGGTCATGCTTTCTTTTATTGCGGTTCTGCAGTAACATTTATGCTGAAATGTTATGTGTCAGCTGTGTTTTATTCCTCCCTCCTTGTGTTTTGTTGGTGTTCAAATGTGAACGTTTAGGTGATACCTTGCTAAATGCCTTATGAAATATTATCATACTCATAAAAATACAACCTAGCCCAGATCTACAATCTAGTATATTTCCGAATACTGTATATTTATTTAGTCATAGCAGGGTTTCCACTCGTGCATTATAAGCCTGGCGGGCCACCAGGCTTTACTTGCTCCCCTACCAGACTAAACATTTGTTTATTCATTTAGGTTTTTTAAATGTCTGCCTTTCTCTAAAACTTCATAGTTGGTGTTTAGGTATTGGTAATGTCTTCCAATAACACATAATGACCTATCGATAGCAACCTTTCCGAAAGAAACCCTGAACACGCACCGTCCCTCTATTTAATCTCAAAATCACATCCACCACCATCCCCATCGATTCCTGCTTCGATCGACAGGGGGCGCGCTTGTCATCCAGACACAGCTGAGGTGAATGTGAGCGGCTGCAGAGGGAGAAGCCGGCTGCCGCCGCCGTACTGTCCGCTCCTGCTGCCGGGGGAAGAGGAGAAAACATGAGCTCCAAGAAAGGTGCGTATCTCTTTAACCCGGTTCCGCTAACCGGCTCCTGTCCGTGTTTGACTCTCAGGCTGGTGGACGTAAACAAGGCGTCAGAAAGCGTCAGTCACAAACGACGCTACATGCTTGAAGCCCTGGTGATGGTGATGATGTTGTGTTGTCTCTCTCTCTCTGTGTGTCGCCGCTGTTTTCATGGGACTTCTTCAACGTCGCTAAACTTGAACCAGCAGTGATGGCCATTCAGGCCAGGAAGAGGCGGCCGAAGGGGAAGAAGGATAAAGCGGGTCACCATCGGAGGTAAGCGGGGCGAAGGCGGTGGTGCTGGTGGGGTCGTTCTGCCCTGTGGACGGGACGCGTTTGTTTGCGTTGCAGGACTTTAGTTTGTTCTTTCTCTCGTGTGTGTGTGTGATTGAGTGAGTGAGTGTGACGCTGCGGCTGTATATTAGACACATGGTACAAGGCGTGTACTTCCATCCGACTAGGCTTCAGTGGAGTATCTGAAGTTACCAGCTGATTCTGTACACAGTGTTTTCACCACCTCCACTGGCTCCTCGGTTAAATTTATTAGATTTATTATTTTTTTATGTGTGTGTGACGCTTTTTCCCGTCCTAAATGGTAGGCAGGACCTCTTCTGTCTTTCCCCTCCCCATATGCGGTCTGTTATTATTTTTTATTATCATTGTTTTTAAGGGGTGGGATGTTATGTAACTTTACACGGCTGCGCGAAGCATTGTTTCCCGGGTGTGTGGCTCCTGATTGCAGTAGTATTTCGGCGTGATTTCGCTGCAGTGGCTCTGTAAAGTGCATGCGAATCGGGAGTGCAGATGAGTAGGGGGGCTTTCTTCATGGCACGACGCTATTGGAGCGACGTCACCGGCAGCAGGAGCGAGCAGGCGTCAAATAGGTGATGCCACCGGAGCGACCACCCCAGGGGGCCGCAGGAATTTGCTGGAATTCCTCACACACAGAGGCATTGAGACGCGGGCAGCCCCTCCATGTGATCGTGTGTGTGTGAGCGTCCACAGGGCCAGTTTAAATATGGAAACACCACCAGAGAGGTAGAAGGAAGCCAATCACAGCAGGGTTTCCCCCAGAAATCTTGCTAAGCTCAGTGGTCCTTGTGTTTTGTATTAAACAGGAAAATGTAAAAATATTACTTGGTAAGTATATGTTACGGGAAAACTCTAGTGAAACTATTTAAACCCACAACTAGTCTTAAAAACAACAAATCACAAAAATACAATTAAAATGAATATCAATTTTTTGCACTTCTCTTCAATTAAGTCAGTGGCTCCATCAGGCCCCATATGGCCTCAGGAGCACCATAAATGCTAATATTTTAATGTATAAATTTGTTTATTGAGATCATCAATGCTGCTAAATTTGATTGAATACCTTTAACCAACAGCAGTCAATCAATGGGCAGCCCCAGAAGCAATGGGCAGCCCCAGAAGCTTATGTGTTATAAATAAACATGCTGAAACCATTCAAAGAGATAAGAGTAATTCAGGGAAGGCTCCTCAGCCAAGGAGACGTTAGAAATTTAACATAAATAACAGGAGTAATAATCCACCCCTTGAAACGAATTAAAATTTTTGAGTTGGGTTAAGCTGCACAGGTTGAGGTCCTGTTGTAGTTCTGAGTCAGCAGGTTGTTGTCTTTTCTGACCCAAGTGACCTTTAGGAGGCGAGATACAGTTGTTGTAAACCAATTAGGGTTACAACGAATGACCTATTTTATTTCTATTTACTCTATAAAACTTTTTTTATGGCTAACTTTGCCTCCAAAAAAATCTATTCTACTTAATTGTATGTATTTGTTTTATTTTTAACAATATTGCTTGATGCATACAACAGAATAAAAAGTGGATTCTGCTCTTCAAAGTGTGAGTAATATATGTAAATTATCTAGTATTATCTATAATTGGCATGTGGCTTATTAGTGTTGGGCAACTGAAGTACTATAGAAGAAGCCGACATAAATAAAATGTCAAATATAATCAAAGTCAACAGAAAATAAACAGAAACTTAACCTCAGTTCAGTCATGAGTGCAAATCAAAGGGACAAAAATATCTGTTTCTAAGTATCTTTTACTTGCCATGTAATCATGCAGGCAAATATTATCTTCTTTCTGACTTTTGTCTGATTTTTAATTTGTATTTAGTTGGAAATCATCACATTTAGGCGTGACTAGAATAGGATGAAGTGAAGTTGTTAGGTAACCTGCACATCAACATGCACCGACTTGGTTTTAAATCAGTCAAACATGTGTCTAAACATTTTCATAAACACTTTTTTTAGGGAAAAATATGACAGACACGCAATGAGCCGAACTTCACAGAGCAGCAGTTAGCAGCTTCACGGTGATGGTTGCTTTGTCTTTGAGTGCTTTGAAGAAGAAAAATACATTTATAATCCGTCTCATTTGACAGTAAAACAGACTCCCTCCCCCCCATCATTATTGTTTTGAAATTGCAGACAGAAGCAGCTGGAGACAGCACACACAACCTGTACTGCTGTAGACACCAGCCTGATGCTTTTTTTACACTCAAAGTTATCGCTTAAAAAAACCCCCCAAAAAACCTAAGGATCTTAAAGAGATGCAGTAAATTATTCATCTTGATTGGTTATTGCAGTTAACCAGTTATTGATTATACCTTGTGAAAATGCACTAATGCAAGAGTTTGTGTGTCAATAATGAAGGCTAGCTAACCAGAAACAATAAAATGTAGTAGTGGGCATAAATACAAATAGGTTTTCATATTATAAACTTTAGGTTTAGAGTTTGGAGTTGCATACGACTGAAGTTGTAAGTGTGTGTTTTTGTGCAAAAACCGCCTTGAGATGCATTCTCTTAAAGATTCTTACATGCGTATTAATGTTATTCCCTTGAAAGTATATATCCACCTATCTGGATATATAGGTGGATCATAATTCAGAGAAATATGATCATAATTCCCTGAACTCTACCACACCTCACGTGCACGCGGCCACACATTTTCGTCCCAGGCCCTGCTCTACACTGACGTTGGGGTCGTGATATGCGTGGATGTGCTAGAGTGCCTCGTAACAAAGTTTGTTTAGTTTGAGGTTTGACTTCACTTCTTTGTGCAACAACTGAAAGTTGCAGAAATAAAAGGAAGCTTTAAAGAGGCTCTTGTGATTATCCTGACATCAGCTGACCTGGATGTACTATTAACTGCGTTCCCCGTCTTTGAGAGCTGACTTTTGCCATTGTTGAGCTTTCTCTTTTATGAACCTGATAAATAGCTCCATGAGACTGGCTCAGAAACCATTACACAATCTTGTGCTCACATTCTCAACACTATCAAAACTTGGAGCTGTAGAGCATTATGTACACAGCCATATTACTTTATCAATTGTGCTACTTTTGTCTACTAGACTTTGATGTTTTCCCATTTAAAAAAGACGAGGCTTGTTCTGTTTGAACTCACCTGTTCAGAGGCTGACGTAGTAAAACCCCATCTATTCATGTTTCAGAATTGTATTATTTATTTTGTTCCACATTATTCACAGAAGGTTGCCTACTCACATATTCTAAAATATTTGAAAAATAATTCTGTAAACTGAAATATCTAGGCACAATACTACTTGACACACAATTGGTTGATGTTTCCACAGGATGCAACCCAGGAGCACCATTCGTTTTACTAGTTGCTGATTGGCTGTATCCCAGTTGTTTAAGGAAAATTAGATGTTATCTTCTGCGGTAGCAAGATGGTTTCCACTGTGCATCTTAATGAATAATATGCATTGCACATCAAGGTAAATTTGGTGTTTGAACTACTCTTTCAGCTTCAAGAGAGGCCTATTATTTCTACCGTCGTAGCTAGAGTATAGCGGTGAGTGCTTAGAGGTTCATATTAGTTGGCATTTATTTTCCAAAGAACAAATGGGAAAGTTTAGGAAAGGCATAGCAGCAACATTTTGTAGTTTGTCTGTCATCACTTCACACTCTTAACTACTTTTTGTAGTCTTTACATTTCCCTGAAGTGCCTCAAATTTTCTGTATTTACAAGATTCAAATTTGGGTTTTTGTAGTTGAAGCCTCTGGACTTTCCAAACATTAGCTTGTTGGCAAGCAGTGGTATTAAAGCTTTCTGTGATTCAGTTCGTTATTGTTTTACCCATTGTGCCTCTTTAGGCACAAATCACTGAACGGTTTAGCACCACAATATATAAAAGATCTGCTGTTGCTGTATCAACCTTCCAGACCCCTCAGGTCCTCTGGTTCTGGTCTGCTCTGCATCCCCAGAACCAGAACCAAACGAGGAGAAGCAGCAATTTTGTGTAAAGGTGTACGGAGCCTGGTGCTGCAAGGTTGAGACCTTGTCCTGTTGTGGGCAGCGGGGCCCGACTAATACCCGTGGTGAAACGGACGACGGAGTCCGGCGAAAACAGGCGCTTAAATTCCGTGACGTGATA
>CAEGAD010073451.1:0-39480 GCA_903067055.1 Poeciliopsis paucimaculata
TATATATATATTCTTTTAATGATTTAATCCGTTTTCCATCTTAAATAGCTGTTAGTTTGTCAGACGGTGAGCAGTAATGTGGTGCAGAACGGTTTTCCTTCCCACAGTCTGATTGTCATTCTGTTTCTGTTCGTTTCTTCTTTTTTTTGCCCTCTGTGACCCCCAAGGCGCTCACTTTTACCCCAATTTATCTGCCGGCTCTGCCATCCTTTTCCCAAAGTCTCCTTTCAAGTCAGGAAGAAAGTCCCAACAGCCACTTAAGGTGACTAATGTTTTAATCATGTTTCTTCTCAGATTTTCAGAAAGTCATTTTGAGATTTTCTTCCTGTCTGTGTTGTGCTTTAGCAATAATATCATAATTCATGTCAGCAGAAGAAATAACTCTGTTCTGTCTTCCTGCAACTGTTTTGATGGTTCAACAACCAAAAAACGAAGATAGGAGGAAATTTTCTCTTTCAAAAGATGCAAACAATTAAAATCTTACAACTGAAAACATAAGGTGCAACAAAAAATTAATTAGATTTTTTAGTAATATGAACCAGAAACAATGGCTTTAAATTAAAATGCTGACTTCAAAAAAACTTGTCAAAATAAACATAATCATATCAAAGGCAAAAAAACCCAACACAATCTATAAAATTTAGGATATTTTTTAAAATCTCTCAAACCTACAAGACTTTTTTTGTTTTAAATCTTTACGTGTTGCTTGTCCACAGAAATATGCTTTGCTTATTTTATTAAAGTATTGTGTGTTTAGTTTATTTATTTGACAAGTAAAAATAAAATTGCATCAGCCTTCCAGACCTCTCTGGGGTTCTGGTTCAGGTTCAGGTTCTGCTCTCCATCAGAACCAGAACCAGGTTCATCTGGGAAGTAGCAGAGCGTCTTTTTTTGGTTAAACATTAATAAAAGCGTTTAAGTCGTGTCGTCTCGGACCTGAGCGCTTCTGGATCCCGCTCTCCTTAAAAGTCGCCGGCGAACGAATCAATAACGAAAGCAGGTGAAACGACCTGGTTGCCTCCTGGCAGGAGCTGATGTTTTAAACATCCACACCCAGAGCTGCTCTCACCCCGCTTTGTTTGAAGTTCCCTCACCTGCTGCTAAAACAACCATCTGTGCCACTCATGACTGCACACGGGCCTCTGGGCAGCGAAAACAAACACACTCCACCGTCTTTACATTCACCTCAATCACTGCTTGGCCTCTCAGCTAAATAATTGCCATGCCAATGTAAGCATGTCGTGGTTTGGGGGGAGATGTTTGCCTTCGGGGGTCTTTGTATGGCTGACACATTCTGTTTGTGTCTCCAGGTCTGGTTTGGTCTTTTTGTTGTCGTGTTGTTTCTGTTTACTTCACTCCTACCTTCTGTTTGGTTAGCAGCTGCTGGAAGCTAAAAGGGCAAATGGCTCAAGCTTGAGCCGAGTATGAAGTCTGCATGTTCTAGTCATGCAAATGTGAATTAGCTTCAGGTTTTATTCCACTTTTGAAATAAACGCATAATAATTAGCAACTCTGAGGAGGCATCATTCACACGCAGTTTAATCAAACTGCATTTGTTTGGCTAGAAAGTTTGATTCATTTGGGGAGACGTGAACGTGGAATCGGACCAGATTCTGGTCCGCCTTCAAACATAGATCTGGGCTCGGTTGAAATGAACTCTGGTTGGGTTCTAGTTCATACTCAACAGCACATTTCAAAGAACTTTAAGTCGTTTGAAACCAAATCATAAAAACCGCCGTACAGCCACCAAATGAGAACATAATGCTGGACAATATGGCGGAAAACATATCTCAATTTAAACGTTTCATATCAGTCAAAATGGATAATTATTGATTAGTTTTTGGTTTCAAGTACCTGAAATAAAGTTAAACTATTAATGTGACGTTCCCTGTTTTACCCAGTTCTCATTCCACACTGCTATGTGGTTTGGGGTTTTTTATGTATAAGCCGTTATGAGGCAAAACCTGAAACTGCTCCTGTGCAAGTTACTCAACAGGTTGTTGCTAGGTAACAAACCGTTACCTAGCAACTCTCCCAACCAAAAAGTGGGAGAGTTGGTTGAAGCTACCAACCTAGCTTAGCTTGCTGTGGGAGGTTTATATCTATTGATATTGATCACCTATCTGTCATGATGCATATTGTTAGTGATTTATTGTCCAGCCATATGCGAACGGCAAGCAGACCGGAGACCACTCCAAAAGCAGGAAGTGGCTTAAAGCACAGGGCACTCTGGGTAAATACAACCAAACGAACTTGCTAGCTAGTGTTAGCAGGAGAAATGGCTCCTGGTCCAAAGACAAAAGAGAAATCCTACAACCGCTAAATTCTGACGCCTCCATTTCTGTTTACATTTTGTGAAACAGGAAGTTGCGCTCAGCATCTTCTTCAGTGGTTTCTGTGTTGTTTCCTTCTCTGGTTGTTGGTGCAGCGCCCCCACAGGGCAGGAGGGGAACAGGTTGGTTTGACTCAGTGCAGTGAGACAATATAGCAAATGTTGCCATTTTGGTTCCCAATAAAACTGGGTCTACCGGACTATGAGATGTGAAAATACCCTGAATGTCTGTTACTGTGCGTTTACATAGCTATGATTGAACATCTCGTCTCTGTAACGTGGTTTGATACAAAGTCTCAGCCATGATTATTGTTATTCTGTGCCTCAAGATGTTTACGCTCTAGCAGATGATCAAACTAGCAGGTCTGAAACATTCAGTGTTGGATCATTTTAAAAAAGTGATCGATCAAAAACAGACTACAGTCCCAGACCGTTGTTTCATGGAGCTCACACCAAAGGGAGAAGAGTGAGAAAATCCAGTCACTCTGAACAAAAACATCACTCTGCGACGATGAAGGACGGAGAGGGATGAAAGCTTAATTTCCCCTGAGCCTCAAACAGATTAAAACACTCTAAAATAAAGCTTTGCAAAAGGGTTGTAATGTATCTTCAGTTTTACAGGATTTGGACAAAGTCTTGGAAAAACAGAGATGTTTAAACAAGTTTTTCCTTTTAAAAGCCATTTTATCTTCAAAACCAGCGACTGTAAAATAAAACAGACGGTATTGAAGAGTAAAACATTGATTATTGGATTGATTAATGTAGTTTAACTATTTTATCCACTGTCAATAGATTTAAGTAAATTAGAAAATCTGATTAAATACACTTACTGTATGCAATTTTTACTAATGGGCATGTTTTCCAAGAGCGGTATTTGTTTTTGTGGGACTATTATTACTGACACACAGTTACATAAAATCATACGTTATAAATAAAAGTACAAAAGGTGAATTACAATAATTGCTTCTTTTGCCACATAAGTCACGGTTTCTCCATGACACAGATAAAGATGAAGGAAAACCAGCACAAAGGAATATATTCAGTGGTGGTCAAATTATTTATTTTTTTTGTTTTGTTTTTTTGTTTTTTTTTTAAAAAAATGCTTTTTAAAAAGTGTAATTGTCGTAATTATAATTTGAGTTGTGAAAACCAAAACATAAAAAAACCATAAAATATTTTCAATGTAATCATCAAAATATATCAAAAACATTGGTTAATGTTCCTTTAATTATGGTTCAAAAGCAGATCTAGTAAAATGCGTAACTCAGTGTTTCGGCTGTTCTGAGGTTTTCTGGGACCACCTTTTTAGAGCTGCCATCGATTAGCAATCAATCAATTAATTAACTTTATTTTATGACACGTTTCAGCAGCAGTTCAAAGTGTTTTACATCAGAAAAACACAAAAATAAAGTCATAAAAACATCATACAGTCACCAATTGAGATAAAATGTAGCAAACATTACATTTTGTCGAGTCCCATCATCAAAATGATCAAATACATTGATTAATGCTCCATTTGTTACGGTTCAAAAGCAACTCTAAGCTCAGTGTTTCGGCTGTTTAGCAGTTGTCTGGAAGTTAGTCCCAGATTTGTAATGCATAGAAGTAATGCTTCTCCATGTTTGGTTCTGGTTCTATAGCAGAGCAGAACCAGAACACCTGAGAGGTTCTGGAAGGTTGATACAACAACAGCACTGTTGCAGTAAACTCATGGAAAAATGTTCTTCAGGTGATAGAATCCCGACTTTGTAACCGTCTTTATGTGTTTGTTCAGGTCAGAGTTCATCATTACTCTCAGATTTCCCACCTGCTCTCTAGTTTCCAGCTGTAATAACTGAAGCTGTTTGCTGATTCTAGACCTCAGGTGTCCTGGAGGGCCACTGATCTGCAACTGTTAGATGTGCCTCTGCTGCACCACCTGCAGAATAATCAGGTCATTGCTCTGGAGAACAAGGAGGAGGTGATGAAGCCATTTGATTTCAGTGTTTTGTCCCTGTGGCCCATCTGAACACTGCAGGACAGCCAGCGGCCCTGGAGGCCTGGAGTTTGTCAGCCCTGCTCTAGATCGTCCTCAGGTCCAAACAAAACTTTTTCAACATTTAAAGTTTCCAAAGACAACAATGTTTTTCTCACTGAGAGTGAAATAAATCATATTCTCCAGCAGATTTGTTCTGCTGTAACACTTTAGTGTCACACAAACACACGCTGTTATTCAGACGCAATTAATCCTGCATCGACCCAGCCTTCATTTAGCCAGGCCCAGGTAGTTTGTAATATTTGTGCTTTGCCATGTTCTCATTTGTGCACTGGATTCATTTTTGATCAATATGCTATTACAGCCCTCATTCCTGTGGGAGAGTCGGTTTTCTTTTCGTTTTGTGCCGGTCCAGGAGTGAAAACGTGACTGACAGGAGGGTTAAACGAAAGGAGTTGGCTTCAAAGTAAACAAGGGTGCTTTGAAAGTGCAATGTGTCAAATTTAGAATCATTGATCCTTTTTCTGCCTGCTTTTATGGCCATGTGGGCTAAAAAAAAAAAAAAGAGAAATGAGTTTCATTTCCTCTCAACAAGTTTTATGGTGAAATTTCACTTTTTTTAGAGCTCAGACTTAAAATAGAACCTGCTTTGGAAATTATACACACGTATTTAATTTCACTCTAATAGTACAATAATAATAAATTAGTCATAGTATAATTTATCAGCCATTTACATTAGAGGTGTTGAATAATTAAGATCCCGAGAACACGTTTCCTAAAAGAACATGTAATATCAGCGATGATTAATTTCTCAGTGTCTGACCGGAGTGCAGAGCTGTGAAACATTCAGATCATTATAAAGATAATGCAGCTGATTTCACACCTTTAGGAGAACGCATTAAATATTAGTGGAGCTTAAAGCAATCATGTGTTTTTACTGCAGCAGTTATTAAGCAACTAAACTGCTTTTAATGCAGGATTTGGATAAGAACAGAAAGCAGTTGGTTAAATTAATACATGTTTTCATGGTCTTTTTTGCCAGCACCCTCCACCTATTCACTGTTCAGTTTGTGGGAAATTTATCCGTAAATACTTGTGACCTACTTTTAAAAAATGATAACTGCATATTTTAATAGTTCAAACATCAAATATACCTTTAAATGCATTAATACGTATAAACCGTCTTAGCGCTAACATAGATAACATGTTAGGAAGATCATTAAGAATGGAGATATCTGACTTATCTCCACTCTTAATGGTTCAGCCAATCATCAGCAAGGAAAATGATTAGTGGTACTGGATTGGCTGCTTTACCAATATTGTGTCAAATAGTATTTAAGCTAGTGGGTTTTGTTTTTTGTTTTTTTTGCTTCTAAGCTTAAATGTTTCACTTAGAGAATTCAACTTCTGCAATAAATACACTTTTCAATAATATTCAGATTTATTAATTATGACTGGATGTTCTTTGAAACATAAATTAAATTGAGATGATACATAATGAATGAATATAGAAAATATTCTCAAAAAATAGAGATAATTCAGCGGGGATAATACAGAACCTTTTTTTTTTTTTAAAGCTTTATTACTGTTTTATTTGGTGTCTGGAAAATGAGCCGTTTCAAAAGCTCCCCGATTAGCAAGTCACATTTGGACTGCCGTTACCTAGCAACCCCACCAGAGTTCTGCCTCGTTAGCAACCCAAGCTGATCTCCAGAACGTTTTGTCAGTTGGTTTTACTGCTGTACAATGGCTGCTGGAAAAGACAAGTGTTTTATTGTTGTCTTTGTCATCTAGCAACCACTTGCTGCATTCTTGTTGGTTCAGTAGGAGGCTCAACTTCTGCTTTCAAAGATGTATGGTTGTTTATTTGTGCATCTGTTTGCAGCCATTTTCATCTGCAAGTGTAAATGTTGAGTTGGGGGGCGTGGCCAGCAGCAGCTTATTTGGATTTAAAGCAACAAGACCTAATCTACCTTATCTAAGAATGATTTTATGTAATAAAATGTAACAAACATGTTTTGTATCGCCCATAGATCCTAACCTGAAGCATAATAGTTCACCTTAAACTCTTTACTGCCTCGAAACCTCCACTACATGCATCCATCCTGAACCACATGATGTATTTTTTATCATCCATGTCAGCTACGGGTGACTCACCGTCCACCTCACCACTTCAGGGTAATGCGGGTCTTTGAGCAGAGCTGTGGTTGGATGGTGGGTAAATTTTCGAGGCAGCGAATGAATGTGATTGAGGCGTCAGCATTTGGCATCTTTGGATTACAGAGATTGTGGGAGCAGCAGGTGGCGCCGCGGTTGGTAATGAAAGTCTCACTCCAGCCCATGTGAAAAGGAAAGACTCCAATCTGAAAGTCCTCGGCATGAAAAGGTTGAAAATCCGGTTGGAGGAAGGACTCTGTAAGAAACAGGCAAAAAAAATAACCAATAAAAGGGAAAAATCCAACATAGACGCTAAAAAACACTTTAAACTCCCAAAACAGGGAGAATTTTTACTATCCTTAAATATTCACCTTCAAGGAAATTTGATGAATTGCTCACCTGATGACAATGTGACTGATAGGATTAGTTTGTCTCGAATAAAACTGAACAGAAGGTTAGAAAAAGCAAGAAGTCAAACTGTGTGTGGTGTTTATTTAGCTATTTTCATTTCCTCATTATCACCCCAGAGACTAATATTCCAATACATGCACTCCTTCTAAAAAACAACTGAAAGCAAAACACCCGACGGAAACGAAACAAAAAAAAGTTCAAGGTATGCGTGCTTTAAAGGCGATGTATTATAACTATTTTCTCTTCTTCTATGATTGACAGCAAACAGACAGGTGTCTGAAATGCTCCTCAATAGAAAATCCTCAAAAATACAAACATAGAAAGAGATACTTTCATTTTTTTTCCTTTGGTTTCACATCAGGATCCCAGATTACAGGGAAGAGTGCAGCTCCATTAAAACTCAGTAATAACACATGCATTCTCAAATTATTGTTTTTGTATTTCAGTTAAATACACAAACACATTCTCCTTGTAAACTTATTCCAGTTGAAAAATATTCATATAACCATTTTCTTCGCTTATTGACAATAGAAGGAGAAAAACAAAATCCTATATTCGTCTTTTAAGGCCAGTATTAAAGTTCAGAGGTGGGCGGATAGATACAAAAGCAAATAGTATTGATACGCCTAAAGGCAATTATTACATCTCAGTCCTGGCTATAAAACACTTTAAAAGATTCAGGATATTTTACACCCAACAGTCCAGTAGACGCTGTTACATTTGGGAGCAAAAGTGCAACGTTTGTTGCATTTTAAGCTGCTCTGAGTCAAACCAACCTGTTCCCCTCCTCATCTGTGGGGGCGCTGCACCAAGAAATATTGAGGGATCGACATGAAAACCTCTCATGAGCGCAACTTCCTTCTTCATGAAGCGTAAACAAAAATGGAGTGCCCTCAGATTTTAATGGTTGGAGGGTTTCACTTTCCTTTTTAGTAAAATACAAGGAGCAATTTCTCCTGCTAGCGCTAGGCTAGCATGTTGGTTTTGCTTGTATTTACCCAGAATGCCCTGCACTACAGTCCACTTCCTGCTTTTGGAGCGGTCTCTGGTCCTCTTGCTGTCCACTCATGTTTTCTAACAGAACCAGAGTTCACTTTAACCGAACCGAGACTGAGGTTTGTAGGACCAGAGTTTGATTGTTTTGGTCGTGTTAGCATTCACAGCTCCACCAATGAACCAGACTTTCTACACAGACTGGAGTTGGATTAAAGCTGTTAAAGTGGTGGTGTGAACACCCTTTAACAGCTTCATTTAATCTCTCCTTTGAGGTCTCATGAGAACAGCAGCTTTTTTTGAAGCATTTATTTACAGCTTTTAACTGACTTTTTTGAACTTCTTGATAGGTAAGAATCACACAAGTCCAGGAACAAATGCATGGACTCGTGTTTGTGCATCACTGTGGGATAAAATGTTTTTGCAATACCTTGGCTATGAAAAAAGGCCCAGAAAGCTTTTTAATGTAGGAGTTTTATAATGTATGACACATCGTGGTCAAAATGCCACCCGGGTTCTAAGCAGTTTGTTTTGTTTTGTTTGTGTCTGCTTTACCGTCCTGTAAAATGGCAGCATCATGTACTTTCCTGGCTTATTGAGCCATTTTATAGCACAATCAAGTAACTGTTGCCTTGAGTCGTTATAAAAATGCTACATATATCAAATATCACTAAGCTCTGCCTCCATCCAGGAGGATGGTGCAGCGAGGCATTTTTCACAGCTGAATGGTTGTCATGGAGATTAAACGACTTCTCAAACATCCATGAAATATTCAAGGCAACACTCCAGGTGTTTTAGGTGGAGGTATAGCATTATAACATGATGTAACCCTTAAAAAAAATAGATTTTACATAATATTTTCTGGTTTTGGTGGAGCTTTCTTCCTGTTAAACGGGAGTTCTTCCTGCCCACTGTCACCACATGCTTGCCAAATAGAAAGGATTCCTGAAAAGTTAAAGGCAGTAGATTTATCCCTGGATATAAATTAGATTTACATGCCTCAGGGTTGGGAAACTGTTGGGGAATGTTATGAAAATTAACGAACAAATACTTAAAAACAGCATGAATTCTTGGTGTTTTCTAGAGTTTTTCCTGCAGACACAGATCACACTAACAAGCTGTTTTCACAAATCTATATGTTTCTGTACCAGCAGGGCAGAGTGAGAGTTGGAGGCCCAATGGTGACAGTAAGGGAACATGACAGAGGCAGCGCTGCGACTTCAGCGCTGACAGCCACATTTTATAAGATAGATGTTGAACTCAGCTCTGTGTGTGTGTGCGTGTGCATGTGCGTGTGTGTGTGTGTGTGCGTGTGTGTGTGTGTGTGTGTGTGTGTGTGTGCTGGTGCTCATTTTTCAGTCAGACTTTGCTTCAGGTAAATCCATGGTGACTCCCAGTAAGTGCAGCTGTTAAAAAGAACAAAACTCCCAGTTCCTAAAATGCTGGGTTCCATTTTCTTCAGTACGTTTGTTTCTCCTCCTTTTCGCTGACCAAAGGGCCGAAGCAGATCTTCATGGGAACATTTCATCCCCAGAAACGGCCCGAGCGTTTAGGGGAAGCAGCCATTTGAGGATTATTCTGAGCATCCAAAGCTGAGCCTTCGGCGGTGAATATTTGCAACTGGTGAAGAATTCAGAGTCTGTTTATCTGCTGCTGTCATTTCACATTTTACATGAATTTAGCTTCTTATTCCTGTTAAACTGAGGACAGAATTTATTTAATGAGTTTTAGGGCCACAATAAGAAAATATTCTCAAATTATTTAAACTTTATTCTTGTAATTTTATGACTTTCTTTTTATGATTGTGTGGTTTTATTTTTTTTAGTGTGGCACTAACACTTGTTTCTGTTAAATACCTCAAAAACCTGCATGATAAACAAAAACAAATGTTTGTGTTGTTTTCTAAAGTAAGAAAATATATAGTTTGAGAGCAAATCAAAAATCAAAGCAAAATCCTTTCGCAGTAAAGAAAACTACAATACAAAAATAAAATGTTAAGAGTGAATCTGAAACTAAAACATTAATCTGTGGGTTTCAGACTGATAGTATTAGGATTAATAACGCTAATAATTTGGATCAATCTGCTCACCTCTATGTCTTAAGATATATGATTTATTTCCCTTTATTAGTGGGAATAAATGGGGAAAATGTCTTTCATCTGGAATTAAAAACACCAGGAGAGTGTGTTTCCTGTTTATTAATTTATTTAACTGTAAATTTATTTGGGGATTTCTGGAGAAAAACCGACTTATTATCAACAGTTTTGGTCAGATCCTCTTCTAGTTTATTGAGCGATCAAAGGAACCTGATCTTATGAATCAGAAGGATGAGAAACAGTTGGAAAATTAGCATAAAAGCAGAGTGTAAACAAAACTTTTAAATGTAAAAAGTCATTCCTGCTGTAGTTCAGTATTTGTGGCCATTTAATGCTGAGACAATTAAAGCAGCTCTGCATTATCCTGCAGCCGTGTCAGCAGTCATCTTTACGGCGTCACAGCGAGCTAAAGTTTGTTTTGTTAAGGGTTCCTATAAAGTGTGAAGACTGTTTTTCTCCCCATTTAAAGTTTCCTATGTGTGTGTGAAGGCATGTGTGCGTGTTTTTCTGCAGGATGACTGTGACGATGAGTACACAGGCTTGAGTTTTCACACTGGAGGTGCCAATTAGCTCTCAGAGATGACAAGAGAGCAAGAGTTGGCTCAGCAGTAACGAGCTGCTCCAGCAGAACCTCTCTGCTACTTTCACACTTTCTATTGTCTCTTTTCTTCCTTCTGTGTGGTATCTGTCCCAACTTATTGCTTGTTGTTTGTATATTCTCTCATATTTCCTCTGTCTATTTTTGTATCGCCAACCTTTTCCTTAATCAATGAGCCGCAGAAGGAGTTTCTTTGTGTAAAGTCAGAGATGCAAGTGTTGCTTCACCCTAAAACTTCCCTGTTCATGTGTATTTTTACTTCACCCTGTCACTTCACGACTGTCTTAGTCTCCTGGAAAGATTTTCACCTGGGCAGCTGTCCAGAAAATCAATCGTTCTCCACATAATCTGGCATATCTCACCTTCCAGAAGCCATCTTGGAAAATTGATGTCCTTCACAGCCGCTTGCGTCTCAAAACCGACATGTCAAAGCGGACGAGTGCTCCAATCCGAGGAGATAATTGTTCAAGAGAGTTCCAGTCTGAAAACTATTTGACCTTTGATAAATGACCTGGTGGGCAGAAGATTCACAGATCTGAGTGAAACAAACTGCTGGAGAGAAAATGAAATACTGCAGCGAGTTTCAAGCTGAATTACATTTCAGGGAAACTCTGAACAAAGACCTGCTCAGAAATAACTTACAGCGCAAAGAAAATCACTATAAGTTGATTTATTGCAACTTCTTTCTTGTATTTTCTCAGAAATATTCTGAGTTCCCACAAGTCTGAAGCCGCCATCTTGGTAGGCAAGCGCAGTGCAAAGCATCGATAAACCAACAAAAACAACGTATGTTTACACTCCAAAAGAGAAATGCATATCACCAAAAATCACCTCTGTTGGCATTGACACATGTGATTGTTGTCATGGCAACTCCATAGCAACTGTCATGACAGTTATGGACACCTACCAAGATGGCTGTCGGTTACATATTTCCTGGATGCGACGTCACATGAGAAGTTCATTTCATGAAAGTTCATTTCTGATGATTTTCAAATTCTCCAATGGTGGAGACACTTCTGCTAATCCGCTTACACTGGAGCTAATGTTTAGTTTAACGTTATTTAGCTAAGTTTGAAAACATTTGGCACAGCTAGCTTCCCCTAAATAACATTTTTCTGGATAAATTCTAAAATGCTTATTAACTTGGCTGTTTTGCAAACTTCCACTTGAATAAAGTTCGACATCTGTGTTAAAGTTTTGATTTTTCGACTTAAGAATTATTCACCTAGCTTGACGTTTATATTCATGTTCTTATTTTGAAGGGGCGAAGTCTGTTTAGCTACACAGAAGTTCAGTTTCCTTCATGGTTGACATTAGCGCTTTAGCATTAGCAAAACTAATGTTTATTTTGTTGAGTTTGGCGCCATCTTTGAAGTTTTATCGTCATGCATAAATTTGTTATCAGAAACCAAAAACAATTTGGCAAATGCTGTGTGTCCGTTAAATAAGTCATCAAAAGTCACAGCAGAGACGGATGTAGAGTTACATGAGATATATTAATTATTCAGCCAGTCAGGGGAGATGCTGGTGTCTCATTGAGTTGTTGTTGTCAAGGTCTTATATTTAAGAGCGGCTGTGTATATATGCAGCGTTATGCGGAAACTAGTGGGTGATTTTACAGATTTCATCTGAACTTTTGGTGAATTGTGCCATGAGAGCCAGCTGTACATCATAAGAGGAGGTCTGTACCTACGGCACGTTTTTGCTGTATACAAACTGCTGTGGTTTGCGAAATACACCAATTTTCATACAGTTGAAAAACCATATCTTGTCACAAAATATTTTTTTAAACTGGAACATGTCCATTAAGGTAAGTTATTTTCATAATTCCAACTGGTGCAGTTTTACGGTCAATCGGAACGCAAATAACGTCAAAATCAGGATCAACAGAATAAGTTAAATAACTTATGCTTTGCAGTCAGAACGGCAAAGTGGACACAAAAGCACCAGTTGAGCTCTACATGTGATGGGTCTGCAGAAAACGGCCCACTTTCCTGCAGAGTGCGGACTGTGTCACAACACCAGCGGTCTTCGGTGATCTCTGTGGTGGAGCATCTTGCAAGGGCGGCATTGATCTAAGTGGCAGCAGCAGCGCAGTGGCCTGCTTATTCTTGCGAGCTGAAAGGCCGAGCAGGAACAGCAGGAGACGGAGTCGAGTCCCTGAGGACACAATGGGTCAAAACAGACAGAGATTGCTACTTGGAGAAAGTTTGTCGGTAAAGTTTCCACTGCCTCTGGCACTTGGCATTTCTCAGCGTGCTATTGGAGATGTGTCAAATACAAAACATATTTTTTTCTCTTTTAATACATCTGAGGCTGAGGATTCCAGTAAGAGTCTCTTAGAGTCTAAGCCCTGTCTTTTATTGCAGTTTTTTCTTTAAGATGTTTAGTGCGTTGCATAGATGCATAATTTATTTCCTCGCTGCATTTAGGATATGTTCTTTCTATGCATCCCTGAATGAATCCATATTTTAAATTCAAATGTCATTTCAGGCTTTAAATCGTTGCATACATCTGTAAAATTACACACATAACTGCTTGATAAAGTGTTTCTGTTCCACCCTTAAAATACGGGAGAAAGAGTCACAATTATTTGGTACACAACTGACACACAGAAGCCCTGTCAAACTACTTATTCACAAAAAGGAAGAATTGCCTTAAAAAAAGTCTTAATGTGCAGACTACAAATATTAGCATTACCTTAAACTCAGTTAATCCCAGAAAAGGCTTACTAGCTGATTCCTGATGTATGGGTTGCAATTTTCTGACAGAATGACTTCTAAACCTTTTTTCTGTCAACTCTTAAGGTATAAAATTATATGAATAACTTTACAAAATATCTTAGAACTGCACTGGAGATATAATAGTTTTTCAATCGATCACATCTCACTCTGCAGTGAAGTCAGCCATTTTTTCCAAACGGGCTGGACAGGAAACATGGTGACAGGTCTTTGGGACATACAGTCCAGCATTAGACTATATTCCTGTCAGCGGCCATGACACAGCCAGTGTGTTCGTCAATCGATTTCCAGGTGACATTCAGGTGGACGGCTGGGACAAACAGCCTGACAGAGTAACTCTGGAGACACGTTGGGAGACACGTGGCTGATGGAGGCGGACGGCTCAGGAGTCAACACGGAGCTGCTTCCTGGGAACTAATTAATGCAAAAAACTACCAGGTTTCTCATAATAAATAATAATTTATTGATTAGGACGTAGGAAACAGATAAATGTCGATATGCAGCATTTTAGATGAATCTAAACATTTCCACTATAACAATTTTTAACGTTGCACCATGTTTGCAACAAGTTATGGAGGAACTTTTCTGCCATAATTCAAGAGCGCACATTTTTATTTTGAAAGCAGGACTTCATGTCTTTCTTCTCAAAACTTGTAATGCTTTTACTCAAAACTTGTCCTCAGGCTCAGACTTCTCTCTGCACACACAGACTGAAAATGTGTGCTGTTGGATTATGGCAGAAAAGTTCCTCCATACAGCGTTTGTACATTTATCCCACAGCAAAATTCAACCACTTCTAAGGTGAGTTTTCACATTTTATGAACACCATACTTTGGACATAAAGCAATGAAATAAACAAAAAAGACAGTTTCAATTCACTGTTTTATATACTTTATTACTGTTAATATTTTTGTTATAATTTTTTTTACATTTTATAGCAGGTAGAAGGTGAACTAAAATATAACAACATTTTATGTTTTGAAATATCTTAAACACACCATGTACATTTGGCTGGTCTGAGATAGTTATAAAAAAGATTCCCCCCAAAAAATTGTTTTTGCTCATTTTTCTGGCAGTTACCAACTGTAAATCTAACACACCAAAAACAAGAGAAATTTGGTTTGATTTACAGACGGTGAGAAAAAAATGTGTATATCTTTTTATTCATTTCCAAAAGCCATTACGCTTTTCAAATTTAGGATTTGAAGCAAATATTAAATTGCACTTTATTACAGAACTGCTCAGATTGAAGCACTTTAAATTACTTTATACGGAAACCACTTTCCAAACTTGATTATGACTCTTGAAAATTCAGTAATTTGCATGGATTTTAGGCACCAATACAAACCCTATTGCAAAGTTAATAAATAATGTAACTTAAAGATATCGACTTTCAGCGTTTAACTTTAACTTTGAAATTGTAAAAGAAAGATTGCTGTTTGCGCAAACGTGCCTTTAACTTCCGGGTCATTCCGTTCGTAGTGGCTGCCTGCTTGTTAGCATTAGCATAGTAGCTTGTGTGACGCGTCTCTCCACGTTGCCGTCACCTCAAAAATGAGAACCACGTGGGAGTCTTTCACGAGGGTGAAGAACGAGAAGAAATCTTCCCATTCACCGTGCAAATCAGAGGTTTTCTTTCTTTTTCGGCCACATTTTGTAATAATCCTCAACTTCACTCGCCTTCCGCGACGGTTACGGTTGCCGTGGAGACCAGCTCGGGGCTAGCGCTAGCCGGTCGGATCTCCTCAGGAGCCAACGGTTGAAGTAAGCATTTGTTTGTTTTAAAAGCTTTAAAAATGAAATGTAATTATGAAACTTTTTTTTTTTATGTATAAAGTTAATTTTAAATTAATTTACAGCTACTCAAGCGTGATTAAAATAAGAATGGTAAAAGTGTTTTTTAATGCATTAAATGGTGATTTATTTTAAAAAGTTGATGTGTTGGCTCAGGGAAGTTGGGCGCCAAATTCATGTTTTTATTATAAATATAATAAAATAACAGTTAGCGGCAGCAGCTTGAGTAAAAATAAATAAATATCTGTTAATTCCCACTTAGGCTTTTTGTAACAACTTAGCTTAGCCGCGACTCTGAGCATCTGTTTCCTCAAGAGGTTCCGCTCCACTCGCTCCATTTCCACGGACGGCCCTTCCCGTCACAAAAGCAGAAACGGCCGCAGAGATGCTGGGAGCCGGAGCCACAGACCTACTTGGCAGCTCTGAAGTCAGCTTATGACTTTTCTCGCCATGGATGACTTGGCCTTCTCCAACTGGCCACATTCCAGTCAAGTGGAAAGATGCTGTCTGTTCTGCTAACTTCATGAGGCCAAACCAAGCTGCAGAGGATCGGATCATTTCACACCAACAAGCTGCTTACTGTTTTTGTCAAGTGTTAAAAATGGTACAAACAAAGTGCAGTCACTTTAAAATCCATAACTTCAATTGAAAAATTAAATGTTGTAACTCATTAACTTAGATTCTTAAGAGTTTTTGAAGATTGCGAGGAAAGATCTTCTGTAGCAGTCTGTACTGCACTGAATCTGAAGAAGCCTCTGATTGAAGATGCTCTAAATATCTAATAGGATATTTCAAGATTGTTTTTTGTAGTTAAAGGCAGTTAATGTTACCTGCGTGTGATCATGCTCTTTGTTTTGTAGAAATCCTCAAGATAGGATAAATACAAAACTTTCTCATCTGTATCTCGCTATAACATTAAAATCTTTTGTTAAAACTTCTCGTTTTAAAAAATATTCACGTTTTAATGAGTTTTGCATCTCGTATTAATAAGAAACTTTCAAATTTTAACACGTTTTTCTTCTCGTTTTAGATGTTGACATTTCAACAAGTTTTGCATCAAGTTTTAACATTTATACTATTCTTATCAGTGGACTGATTTGTCTTGGTATTACTGTCGTACTCATTAGGATTTTGTTTTTGTTTGCAGCTTTATTTTGGTATTTCATATGGTTTCATATTGTGTATGAATCAATCCTGTTTCTAAGTATTAGTTGGTCAGATCCTGCCATTATTCACACTTGCATGATTCCCTTTGGCTCTTTATGGTTTATTTTGGATTTATTCTGCTGCAGCGAAGTGCTTTGAAGTAAAACTGTTTATTTCCACCTGCATTTGGGTCCTGCTCTACACCCTTACATGAAGATTACACCAATTGACTCCTTCCTATGATTGCTGAGTGACATTTTGCATGTTTCCTCTGGTATGTTGGTGACTTGTGCTGACATACCTGGAAGATGCTCTGCGTCGTATTCAGTTTTTGCTCCAACTTTGGTTTCATGAACTGAGGCGACACTAAATTTTCTGAGCCAGCAGCTCCATCAAAATAAAGTTGACACCACCCTTCATTTGCTCAGTAGCTGTCTCCGTGAAAAAGCTGCCAACACCTTGAAAGGCAAGGTCGCCCTTTAATGAAAACATCATAAAATCTCTGCTATTATCCGGTTAAATGGGGCAGAAGATGTGGCTTTAAAATGAAAACCTCCTCTTCTCTCTGATGAATTAATTACAGGCAAAGAGGTGGCTCTTTTAAGCTAATCAGATCTTATCAAATACATGTCAGCCTGTGTGTGTGTGTGTGTGTGTAGGAAAGACCGACTGAAGGTGACTCTCCTGTGACTGATGGCTTCAGAGATAAAGTCTTGAATTGCATGTTGTCAGAACTTCTGTCAGGAGACGGCTCGTGTTCGCATATTTACCGATGGATCGTAAATTTATTTGTTGTTTCATCCCTCATGGTTAACATGTTTGTCCCTGCAATGACACTGACTGTAGACACGTTGTGTGATATTGTTTACATCTGGAAAAAGACTATTTTGCTTGCCATCAGTTAACAAAACGAAACCTGGAGATGTTGATATTAGTGCACCACCTGGAGGGAAAAATAACGCAGAAAAACTGTTAAAGAACCTCTTGTATTCTTCGTTTAGTTTGTGATTATTAATAAGCTATCTTCTGAACACACCAGTGGTTGATTAGCTAATTCAGCTAATTTAAACTCTTCTGATGATCTGTCAGAGAGTTGGTGTGTCGGTCGCAGTTTTTTATGTTTGCTGAACTGAAACACACCTCATTCTGCAGCACATCTACATGCTAAGGTTTTCATAGTCAAGCTAGCATAACTGATCTACTTCCCTCTCCCTCTCAATTTTTTATTAAAACTTTTCTCTAACCTGTTAAATGTAAAACCTTGTGACCATGTAGCAAAGCTCTGCGTCCCTGTTTTCTTTCATATATCACACTTACATTTAAGATGTAGCGCTTTACGTTGACAGCTAAAACCAATGCTGGTTATCGTCGGTAAGTAGTTCTTTAGCCTCTAGCGTGTGATGTCACGTTGCAACGCCTCAATGCAGAAAGCAAGCAGTAGAAATATAAACGGTAGAAATATAAACGGTAGCTATTTTTCTATGAAACCAACTAAAACTTAATGAAATTTTAGACATTAATGATGTGAAATTGGGTTATTTTCCCACATGCAGTTTACATCAGCTGTTATCAATTTACTGCACTTGTGCTAGTCCACAAAATGGCAACAGCAAACTTTTGGAGAAAACGCCAGTCAGTTGTTCAATAATAATTTAATAAATTTTTTAAAAATAGTTTCTTCTGTTGAGTATTAATTGTCCAATTCATGTAAACATAATCACAACACAGTTCTTATACCTTTTTGGATAAGAACTGTATCCAAAAAGGTATAAGAACTTTTTGGATACAGTTAAGAAGAGTTTTAGTTTCTTCTTAACCGAAGAAACTAAAACTACTACTACAACTAATAAACCCTGGCAAACAAAAAACTAATTAGAAGTAACAGAATTAGTCACAATGAAATAGAACTAAAACTAACATCCTTTAAATATACCCCAGCTGGAGTCGGACTGAAACCGTGGTCTATTGGGTCCAAAAAGACTCCTTCATTTCAGAACAGGAAGCTGGAAACAGTCTCCCACTTTATCATCTGCTATAAGCCACATTTTCCAAAGTTATGAGCAGGAAATAAAGCAGCGGAATAAACTATGTTTATTCTGCTGCTTGTGTGGCCCTTCTCCTGTCTGAGCCGGCAGCTTTTATCACACAAATTGCAGCGCGGCGGTGGGACTGCCGTGTCAAGCTGCATTGTGAAAGTGACAGTCATGTTGCATGCTTGGCAGAAACCCGGCTACCCAGGGCTTTGCCGGTGTCAGAGTCTGCAGAACAGGAGGAGAGACGTGTTGACATGGAAGAAAAGTGTTGAGGCTCCTCTGATTGGTGGCTGTTGTTGTTTTGCACAAACCTGAGTGGAAGTAGTAAAATGTTGAATTTGGTTATTTGTCCTGGTTTGGGTTGTTGTTAGCTCTTTTATCCGACACATAATGGCGTCACTCTGCTGGATTCGGTTTGCTTTGGTAAAAACAAAATCTTACCAAGTGTTTTTGGTCTAGTTTCTAGTGCAAATATATTAGTGCTGTACAAAAGCGGAGCAGAGACCGCTCCAAGAGCAGGTAGTGGACTACAGAGCAAGGCATTATAGGTAAATACAACCAAAACAAACGTGCTAGCCTAGTGCTAGTGTTAGAAATGACTAGTCTTTACCTAGAGATAAAAACTAGTATTTTTATTTATTTTTTAAAGATAAAAAATAAATCCCACAACCACTAAAATCGGATGCCTCCATTTTTGTTTCCATATTGTAAAGAAGGAAGTTGTGCTCAGTGTCTGTTTCAGTTTTTCTTGTTTCCTTCAGTGGTTCTTGGTGCAGCGCCCCTGCAGGCCAGGAGGGGAACAGGTTGCTCAAAGGGTTTGACTCAGTGAACCACAGCAGCTGGAAATGAAACCAATGTTGCAACGTTGGTTCCCAAAACAACAGAAACCAGGTTAGACTGTCCATAGGAGGCCTGACAAGCTTTTGTTTCCTTGATGCTGATGCTGTAAAGAAGCCCTGCAGTGTCTCTGTTTAATGCAGAGTTTGGACCAAATGTTCAGTGACTTGCAGCAGGCAGAACCGTCTGTTCTGAACAGACGTGTCTGCTCTCTTGTGTTTTCCCAAACATTTTTACGTGGTCTGTAAGTTATCTAGATTAGTTATTGCAGTGGAGCCAACATCACTGCTGCTGCTGCTCACTTTGTAACTCAGTTTCTGAGGTAGTCGGAGAATAACATAACTTCTTACTACGTGGAATCTCAAATTAGGAAGTGTGTTCCTGTTTACTAAAGAAGACTTGTGGCAGTAACTGCATTCCAACTTTATGTTTAACTGAAGCCTTTTTTTCTCTGAGTGAGAGACAAATTATGCTTTACCCAATCCAGTACTGTTGTGATTTATTTAGCGATGGGAAGCATCACTTCATACATATTCATAATAGCTATTATTAAAGCTTAACTTAGAAGAGTCTAAGTTAAGCCTACAGGCTCTCCATGTTTGTTTTTGTTTAGTGTAATATTTGGAAAGTTAAACTATGAGTGACCATTTGCACAGACTGTTTATGGACAGCTAAATAGTCCATAATAAACAGTTCGCAGATCTTTTTTTTTTTTTTTAGTTGTATTTTAATGCTATGAACTTTTGTCATGCAGTAAAAAAAAACCCTGTGGCAACTTACCCTTTAATTGCAGCGACCTGATATTTGCAGAAACACTCTAACACTAATTGGACTTTCAAGAGAGGTTTTGACATTTATTAGTTATGCATTTGGACAGAGTCACATAACATTTAAATGCACCAGAGTCCCATGATGTCAGTGACCTTAATTTAGCTGAGAAAAAGCTCCTCAGTTCACAAACACTTCACTGATTTAATCATTTATCCACTATAAGATGAATTAATGTGGAAAAACAAAAATGTTTTTCAGCTTTTTCTGAGTGTTTTTTTAAAAAAAAGTTTCTATTTTCACCTCATTGTTTTTGCTGACCGATTGGATCGATGTACTGACTGACTATAGATGAACAATGTAATGCTCTTGCAGTTCTCAAGGCAGTGAGAGAGAACTCTCACTGCCTTGAGAACTGCAAGAGCTTTCCTCTGATTATTAAAGGACCTGTTATGCAAAATTCACATTTTGTGGGGTTTTATACTTACATTTGTGTTTCCACAGGTTTTTTCAATTTAAGCACTTATAAAAAACCACCCAGCTGATTTTTGGTAATAGATTAAAACCTTTTGATGTGTGGAAAATGAGCCGCTTCAAAAATGTTTGGAATTTATCGTCACATTCCACTGTTACCTGGCAACCCCAGTGGAGCCCTGCCTGTTACCTAGCAACTCAAGCTTAGTTCCAGCATGGTCAACTAGCTGGTTTTACCACTGTATGCTCTGTACAATGGCTGCTGGAAGTGTTTTGTTGTTGACTTACCATGATGTAAGGAGCCCTTGCTGCTTTCTTGCTGGTTGCACAGGAGGCTCCACTGCTGCTTTTCACAGATGAACCATTAAATAAATGCGAACGAGTTTGTAGCCATTTTCATGTTGGAATGTAAATATTGAGATGGGGGGGGGGGGGTGTGTGGCCAGCAGGACCTTATGTGGATTTAAAGTGACAAGGTCATAAAACAGCTAAGATATTAATATTTAACTGTGATTTTGTGCTAAAAAATGTGTTTTGTACATAATAGGTCACCTTTAGTCGTAACAAACTGGAGCTGAAAAATCGGAACAGACGAAGTGTTTTTACTCATCACTAGTTATAAATTTAATAAACTCCACGGGAATATAAATAATTACAGATTAGATCTGATTTCACCTCAGATTTAAAGCACTTGACTTAAATGTCAAAAGCACCAAATTAAAAAAAGAAAAGGAAGGAAGTGAAAGGAAAAATATGGACTGAAACTTTTCTACTGTCATCTTAACTTCCAGCCATTATCCCCACAGTGGAGGAAGTGCCAGCAGCTGCTTCCCTCAAACATGACAGCTACGTTGACAGCATAAACAGTGAAGCAGCTATAAAAGATCATCTGTGAAAGCTGTTAAAGCTACAGGGGGAAAAAAATCCTCCTCTGCCACCTGTGAATCTGCACTCAAAGCAGGTTTACTTCAGACTTTACGTTTTGCACGTGCAGTCACAGTTTGCAGATGTTTAGGAAGTGATCAATATTTAAAAAGAGCAATCTCTCATTAGCGAAGTAACTTCTGTAGGTTTTTACCATCCCGATAGAGACGATCTGTCATTCAGAGCCACTGATTATTAGACGAACTTTAACAGACCCTCAAAACACAGAATAACTAAAGGATCCTGACATACCACTGTTTGTTATTAAAGTAGATCTGTTTCTATAGCAGAACGTCAGGAAAAAAGACATTTATGTTCATGACAGTTTATAATGTTTCTGACACTAGGTTGTTTGTGAAAAATTTCAAAGAGCACATCAAAATAGCAGCTAGCCTGTCTAGCTAACCAGCTAATATTAGCTTAGCTAAACAACAAAATGTCAGTTGAAAGATTCAGCTAAATTTAAGGTGCTAATTTAAACATTGTCAAACTGTCAAAGCCAAAATCTTTTAAAATATGTTATATTCATTTCTATGGCAACATGTGCAGCCATTCCAGCTTGGAATGATGTTAAATTTTGCTTTTAAAACAAAATTAGTTTGATTTTTGTTTTTTAAAAAAAGTCTGATATTTAATATATTTATTAAATTCTATCCATCCATCCAACCAAATGAACTTCTCTTCTTGGTGCTAAAATATGTTAGCTAGCTAACAGATTCAGGTGGCTAATATAAGCTAGCTAGCTAATTTATTTTAGTAACAAGGTACTTAAAGGCATTTTTTTATTGAAAGTTATCTTTTTATCATCTTATTTTATTGAAATGTTTCTTCAACTAGTAAGCCCTGACTGTGGAAGTAAAAAGTGACAGCAAACGAAAGAAAGTGAATTATAACAACTTTTTAAATCATATTTTATTTTGACAGTTTCTTCTAAAAGATCTTCACTGTTTAAACCTGTCTAGCTGTTAATTATGGCCTAAAGGAAAACAGTGTGCAGTTTTCTTCTGACACCGTTTCCGTCAAAGATGCAGCTACTTCTGACTTATTCTCACATCAACTTTTCTCCTCCGTAAAAACGCCGACTCTGATGTTTTCCCGCCTGCTTGGCAGCCCTTTGAGGTCAGGTCCACAACTCTCGGGTAATTGATACCAGCAGCCGTTTACACGGTTGCTGGTATCAAGAGAGACTGTCAATTAGGCTGTCAGTCTAAACCTGCGAAACCCTAATGAGGAATTACAGCCGTTAATCACCGTAAATGTTGATAGTGATGGTGAGCTACCTGCAGACCCCGAAGCGGCCGCTGAATGCAGAGCGTTCAACATCCGCGCTGGCAGGCGGCTCATGAAAGTCCTAATGGATCAGTTGTCTTGGGAAGAAAAATGCTTCAGTTTCAGATTGTCTGAACTGATTCTGTCTGCTGTGTTTTTGTTAACAAGCAGCCAACAGGGGATACACAGAAACAAGCTTTGAATACTCGAATACTGGACTGAGCTCTGGTTTTTACTCATGCCGTTTGGAGTCACTTTAAATAAAAACAGGAATCTGTCTGCGATAGTCTCCTGTCATGTTTTTGACACCATAAGTTTGTTTGTCTGGTTTCATTATTAGGAACAAATCTTAATATGCATGGTTGTAAAAACATTCACCCTTCAGAATAAAATGCAAACGCTAAAGGAAAAGCGAAGACAACGTCTAGTTATTCTACAACTAAAGAAATAAATGTCTTTAAGCCAACAAAGAAAAAAATAAACGGCAACAAATATTCTGCTTCTTACGACGAGAGCCGTTGTAGATAGAAAGAAAAATGAAACGGAGGAGTGTATTTCTGCCAAAATATTTCTGAAATATTCTAGAAAATACAATCAGAAATTTCAGAAGCAACTCACAAATTTGCTAGAAATAAATCAGAAATGTTGAGATATCTGAAATTTTAGAAATCAAAAATCTGAGTTTGAAATGTTAAAAATATGAACTTTTCAAACTCAGGAAATTTCCAAAAATTGATCATTTTTGACTTTTGAAACTGATTTTTTTTTTTTTTTTAGCTATGATTTGATTGAAATGTTGTAGACATTTCTGCATATGAAGGAGATCTGTTTGGGTTGAATGGTTTAAAGGAAATATATTTAAAGTGAATGTTTGTCACCGTCAGCACCAACCCTGGTCGGTTCTGGTTGCTCTGACTCTAATCCCTGCTGTCATACAACCGGGGAGATCAGAGTAAAAACCCGCAGGGGTTTCTACGAGTGTCATGAAATGAAAGAGGAATCTAATAAGTGTTGTTGTGTTTATCTTTGGATTTGATCCGAGGCTCGCAGAGCAGCAGAGGCTTCGTGGGAAACAGAAGCAATTGAATTTGTTTTCTCTCAGTCTGTCTGTGGAAACCTCCCGCTCTATGAATCCACCAATCGCAGATCGCTAATTTGTTTTCACATTTCGTACTGCGGCCATTAAAAGCTACTCATCTGATGTTGAGAAACAGCAATAGAGATTTGTTTTCTTTCAAACATTTCAGTTTATTCTAAACATTTTGGTAACTTTCGTTGAAGAGGTGAGGATGAATGTTTATTACTGTCATGAAGTGTCATTTGGTAAATAATGACACTTTTTATGCAAAATTTTATTAAGACTTGAATTAAAAGTCATTATTTAACAGTACTAAACAACTCCTTCATGTTCCTGACGGCGTCATGTCAGTCTTAAAGCTTCAAATAAAGTGTTGAATATTTAAATGATTCAATCAGTTCATCTATTCAAACTTAAAATCAGAGACTTTTCATGTATTTTTTATAATGTAATTAAAAAAAAGCTTATATATCGTCTGATTAATTGATTAGATTAATCTCCAGAATAATCATGTTTGCTGGTTTACATGGAGAAGTTTTCATTTTTAACGGAAACATAAAATAGTTAAACGTTGACAAAACGTTCCGACATTTGGATTTGCATTTAGCCATTTCCCGTTCTCTTGCCTGAGTTTTTCCCGCTGACCTTCCTGTGTCGCGGCCGGCGCCTCCTGCCAGGCGGGCGGCTCAAAGAGAGTGACGGATTCTGGCCACTTGACCGGCAGATTGGAGAAGGTCATGGTTTAAAATGCCACCTCAGCCTCAGGGCTAACAGTGACATTCTGCTTTAAGCGAAAAATCGTCCGTGCGGCAGTCGGAGGAACATCCGCAGTGTCGTCTCTGGTATTCTCTGTGACTCATTCCTATTTAGTGTACAGATTACATTATGAAGCGCGACACTTTGACAGCTCCCGCTGTGCCGTCAGTTGAATCCCACAGCAGTGTTTGGTTTGTGGTTTTAAAGGGGATTTATTGTTAAAATTGTACATTTTGCATGTTTTTGTGCCTCCATTTGGGTTTTCGCTGCTTCTAAAAACAGCCAAGTGCTTAAAAAAACTCACCAATAAGTTTGACAATAAATTAATTTCAAAAACCTCCAGAATGTACCGTCACATTCCACCGTTTCCTAGCAACCCCAGCAAAGCCCAGTCTACTACCTAGCAACCTCAGCGGAGTTCCACCCCATTACCTAGCAACCGAAGTGAACCTCCAGTACGTATGGTCAACTGGTTTAGCTAAATAAACCAGACTGAATGGAAACATAAATAAATAATAAGTAGTTATTATTAGTTCACATTTTATTTCCACACTCAGCAATTGTTTTTTTTAAAGATAAATTAAATTAATTTAAATTTTAGCTAGCAATATAGCTAGCTAAAATGTGACCTTGGAAACAAATTTCCAAGTTTCTTCTTGAAATTTTCTGAAATTAACTGGTACCTCAAAATAACGAGATAGCTTTAAGCAACAAATTTGTTTGTCACATAATAGCACACAAAAATACAATTAAAAATGTCAAAAAATATCCTTTGTAAAACAAACATTAATGAACTAATGTATATGCTGTAAGACTTTTGTTCTTGACTTACCATTCAGAAACCACTTGCTGCATTATTGTTGGTTGTGCAGGAGCCTCCACTTCTGCTTTTCAAAGATGTATGGTTGCATAAATATGTATCTGTTTGCAGCCATTTTCACGTGAGTGAATGAAATGAACGACTTTGTTCAGAAACTATAATGAACATGTTTTGTGTAACCCATAAACTTATTCTAACATGTTTAATAAAGCATAAAATGAGGCACTCCGATGGAAATCCAAGAGTTTTTCCTGTAATATTTCATGTAAAAACATTTTCATCAACCTACTGTTGTTGTGGATAAAATAAATCTCTGTGGTACCTGATATTTATCTTCACTTCTCGTGTGTTTTTAAAAAGTTCCTGAGAAACTTCCTCTGTCTCCAGAGTTTGACATCTTGTAGCCCTAAAGATGCTGAAGGCAATTTCCTTCCTGATTTTTAAACACAGTTTTACCGAAATTCTCCAGGGACGGCCATGTCCGCCTGCTGGTTGCTGCTGAAACCGCTCCAGATTTAAATATATCGATGTGTGTGAATAAAAATGCAGCTTTGGAGACCTCTTGACATTTTCCAGCATCCTGAGCAGATCGGCGTGTTTCAGTTTGACCTCACTATTAGGGGATGTTTACATCTGTTCCAGTCAGAGTTTCAGGTTCTGTAGTTTTACCAGAATCTCATGGAGTTCTTTCATCTGAACCTTTCAGTGCAGAGAAATGTTTTTACCCAGCTGGAAAATGTTCCCAACCTCCATCTGGAAATGGGAATTCATACAAAAAAGATTCAAAAAGATGCAAAACTTCACCTTATATGTGCACCTGAGTGGAAAACCAGGAGCAGTTTCTAGTTTTGAATTTTAAATTCTCAGTGGAGTCGCCTCATCCACTGCATACACTGCAAAAACACAAAGTCTTACCAAGTATTTTTTTTACAAATCTTGGTCTAAATATCTAAGGACTTTTGACTTAAGAGGAAACTAACTTACAAATAACTTTTCAGTAAGACACGGCAGCTTGTTTTATGTCAATAATGCTTTAATATTGATGAAAAAGTGCTAGTTTCACTTTGAGATTTTTTTTCACTTTTAGCAAGACTTTTTTCATAGTTATCAGTTAAATTATCTGCCAGTGGAACCAGCACATTTTCATCAATATCACTGAATTATTGACTGAAAACAAGCTGCTGAATCTTGCTGAAAAATTACTACTAAGTTCGTCTTCTTGGCATTTTTGTAACAAGACAAAAATACTTGGTAAGATTTTACATTTTTGCAGTGTAGTGTGATTAGTTTTGTGTTTCCTGATGTAATGTAAATTTAGAAGAAAATACATCAATTTACCAGTGAATATGGATCAGAGGCACGAAGGCTTCGTGCATTTTGAAATCAGAAGTGAGAAGATCTTAGAAACTCTTCAACCAGTTTTACTAACATCTGTAGGCTGATTGATATAAATGTTGTTCAGAGCTAAAATGTCACCAAGACACAGAATATTGACAAGAAATATTTGTGGCTAAAACTAAAATACAATTCAAAACAAAAATCCACATTCCCAACCGTCAGTTTAAAGCAAGTCGTCGCTTTAAACCACAACAAACCTTCTTTTCCCTGCAGAATAATCCAGATCAGGGTTTAGATTGATCAAAAACAAGCAGACGGACCATTAAATATCGGCAAATTTAAATATAAACGTTTCTCTCTCCTGCGTCTGATAAACACTTTCATTAATTAAATAACTTCATAGCAGACCTGCCCGTCTGTTACTTGTGACCAACAGAGCGAGTGTTTGTCACATCTCTGCTTCACAGCTGGACAGGCTCAGGCGTTTTTGTTTTTAATTAAGGCGTTCTCCAGTCGTTTCTGTTGGTTTTCTCGGCCGTCTGCTGAGACGAGCGTCGGCTCTGACAGCTCGTTATCCGTTCAGCTAACATTTAATCCAGCTCCAGCATTTTTTACACTTTTTAAATCTAAAACCTGAAATATTTCTCAGAATTCATTCATGGAGCATAAAATACACAAAAGAAAAAGTACTGAACTTCTAAACAAGACGTATTAATTTTTTTGTTTTGTATTTGACTTGTTTAGAGGTAGTGGGACAACATGAAAGAAAGCTGAGAATTTAATATAAATGTATTGAAACCGAAAGATTTGGTTAACTTAAAAATGTAATTAGTTTTGTTTGAAGCTACAAAATGAGTGTTCCCAATCAGTTTTGGGAATTAATTGGGCCATTTGGGGCCAGAAAAAAGGAAAGAGGAGGGAAAAATTTCTGCTAATAAAACTCAGAAATTTCGGATTAATGTTAGAAATTTTCTACAAAAAAAAAATTGAGCTCCAAAAGTTGAAAATTTACAAGAGTAAAAATCTGAAATTTTGAGATTAATGTTAGAAATTTTCTTGAAAAGACAAGAAACTTTCTGAGATCCATTTCCAAGAAAAAGAGTCGAAAGTTGAAAATTTCACAAAAAACACACAAATTTTTAGATCAATCTCAGAAATTTTCTACAATAATTTGGGAAATTTCTGATTTTTAAAAGTTGATATGAAACTGAGAAATGTTCAAATTTTACTGCTAAATAAGCAGATATTAAACATATTAGGTTTATTGTAGGTAGAGAAAAAAAAGTAAAATTTTGCCAAAAAACTTGGAAATTTTTGACTAATTTCGAAATGTTACAGAAAAAACTTGGAAATTTGTGAGTTTTTAAAGTTGAAGATCTTTGCGGCGTGTTTGAGAAATCGTTAAGACTTCTCTGGTTGGTTGAAGAGGTAGCCGTCCGTTAGCTACAGACATGTAGCAAAGATTCCTGACAGATGTGAAACAAACTAAAAATAAAACCCAGGAGAGCTGAAAATATATTTTTGGCTCCTGATCCGGCTCAGCCTGCAGACGTTTCCACTCCAATGAGATAAATACTGCGTCACCAGAGAGACTCGTCATCCTGGTACGACTTAACAAATCCACAAAACCAATTCGAACTTTGACAGGATCTGAGCAGGAAGCTGCCAGGCTGCATGAAGCTTCCTGGAATAAATTCAGTCTGGATGGAAATAACTGGCCGGTCACTCGGCCTGTCAGCGCTGAAAACCTCTCGTCTCTTTTTAACAGGAGAAGAAGAACAGAAACGTCCCAGAATCGCTCCAGCTTCAGCCAGTTAGCTTAGCTTCTCCCACAGGAGGCAAGATGGCTCCGCTCACTAGGAAACGTGTAGATCAGGTAGCACAAACCTGAATTATAAATAATTTGGTGTGTTTGGTGTGTCAGGGCGCAAATGGGGGGAAAAGGAGCAAGTTTACGACCCAAAAATCAGGAATATTTGAGTTTAAAAATTCAAAAGCTTGTTAGAAAAAACTGACATGTTTGAGAAAGAGCAAAGAGAAAAAAAAGGAGTTTCAAAGGTTTAAACCTTGCTATGAAAAACTCAATTTGGCTGCAAATTTTCCAAAATTCAAGACAAAAATTGTCAACTTTTCAAACTCAGATATTTTCTTATTTTTTTCTTGAAAATTTTTGAGATCAATCTAAATATTTCTGAGAATATTTTTAATACAAATTTTTGACTTTGTAAACTGGTAATATATTTTGATCTCTTCTTGAAAACTTCTTAAAATTTAAAAATGACCAAGTTTTTTTCTAGCAAATTTTCGACTCAGAAATTTCCTTGCGTCTATTAGAGAATTTCCAAGATTTCCAAGTTTTTTGGCAGGAATGTACTTCTCTTTTTTAATTGTTCTATCTACTCTGACCCTAATACTCCGTCATAATCACCCAGATATTTGGTGAGACATTTTTGCCCCACATTAAGGCAAAGAAAAAATCAAGCGAGTCATCATGAAGTTATTTACGGGAAACCATAAAGTCCAAAAGTCTGACTTTAAATGATTCCAAATAAGAAGTGTTAAACTCTTTTATTTATTTTATCTTTGGTGTTTTCTGCTCTGTTAATATTCATTTTTATTTGTTAAATGACATGACAGTAGTAAAGTGTAATCATAGTGTTTTTTGTTTTAGTTTTATTTTGATCTCAGACGATTAGAGTCAGATTTTTTATTTATTTAATTTAGTGGCCCTCATCCTCTTCCATAGGTTTGGAGGGAAATTTTTACTTGAATTTAGTAAAAATTCTCGTTAAAGCCGCAGAAATAAGCCACTCAGTTAGAAACAACAAATCAGAGCCGCGAGGCGGGTCTTAGCGCTGTCAATCACTCTCATGCTGCCCCCATCACACCACAGCCATGCTAACTAATGCTAGTTAGCATAGTCACCAGATAAACCGTTCTGATTTTCTGCTATTAGCTCATTTAGCAGCACTTATAAGAGTTGATTGACAGCGATAAGACCCGCCTCCTGGCTCTGATTGGTTGTTTTTGACCAGTTTTGCAGTAGATTTTCTCACAGATGATTTGTCTGGTGTTATACTGTCAAGGCATGATGACAGTTTTACTAAATATGAAAATAAATATATCTTTGTAGATATGTTACAAACTGCAGCTCTGATTATCTGCTCTGAAAGGTGTGAACACTCCTGTAGACATCGGGACGTCAGTTAGGCAGCTTTTTATCAATGGGAATGAAAAATGGAAATAAAAACTAAATTAAACCTTATTTTAAAACTTTTTTCCCTTTTTGACAGAAATGAATAAGCTTCATAAACAAGCTGAAGAAAAAGTGTGACCATGAACGTAACAGAAATAACCGTTCTTTGAATAAGTGACTTGAATTTTCCAACTTCTCCGAGTGTAACTTTTTAACAAGGTGCAAAACAAATTTAGTGGAAGGCCCTTCGTGACATTTAAAGAGCGTCAAAAATAGCAGCTCTCCGTGCGGCTGCCGCGTCGCTTTTATTCGCCTGGCGTTGCGGCAGCCATCTCTGCTGCTTTCAACCCTCCACCGCCTTTCATCTTGCCTGCAAAATTGAGTTCCCCCCCATGTTTATCCCTGATTCGGGGAGCGAGAAGAGTCAGGGTACGGCAGGGTACAGGGGGGGAGCAGACGGAGGAGCGGGGTAGATCTGAAGGTAGTCTTTAACCGACGAAGACCCCTGCGTACCACGTATCTGTGACATTAGGGATTAGCGGCTGAGAGACAGAGCTCTGCCTTTGCTCGTTAATCTCTGCCGTCCCAACATCACTCACTCAGCCTCGTTGTCTCAGCCACCCTCCTCCTCAGCCTGAACTTTAATTAGTTTTAGCATGGATTGGAGGAAAACTCGCTCCCTTCTGCAGGTGATGAAGCAGGAACTGCCACCGAGCTCAGCTGAGGTCAGGGCGACTTTGGACAGCAGAAACAGGCAATAATACAGCTGAAACTATTAATACGATTAATTGTGATTAATATAATTGCCAAAACTCACTAAAAATTTGATGAAAGAACAATATGTGCAGAGCAACAATTAAATTAAAACTGTAGAAAAAATCGTAAAGGGATGAAACAATTAATTTGATTAATTACAAATAATCCAGAATAATTGCAGATATTGCCGATTAATTGGGATTAAGTGATTACTAAGGTGATTGTCATAACAAATTTGTCATAACAATTAATCATTAACAGGATTAATTATTTACAATTTGCTGAAAGAAAAACAAGCAGTTAAGTCAAAACTGTACAAATAAAATGTACAATTTACATTTAAGAAACTAAACCTTCAAAGTTACGAATCTTAATATCAAGATAAATATCTTAATTAAAAGATAAAAGGAGGGTTGCAAAGATTGATTATTCAAATAACTGAATTATTAGTTTTTTTTTTACTATTGTTGCATAAAGAATAATGTCAATTTTCTTATCTGATTAATCAATTAATCGCCAGAATAATCAATCAAATAATCAATTACCAAAGTAATAATTTTCTTCTTTAAAAATTAATTAAATTACTTGTTTATTTCTAATATAGCATGAAAAGGTGTAAATGAAGAATTAGCAGAATAAGTAAATATTTTGTCCGATTAATCGTCAGGATAACCTATTGATAAATTAATTATTATACTGTATCGACAATTAGAAAGTAAAACAGAAATAATCTCTCAATCTTTCCTTTAGATTTAAGTTGATCCAGAAACAAACTTTGAATCTCTGCAGTTAGAAAAGTCCAGCTAAGTGTTTTTCTGTGGACGTCCGGCTCAACAAGGTTGAGTAATGTCTTTGTGGCAAAATAGCCATCTGGACATAACTGCCTGTTCATTAATTATGCAGAACAGAGCTAATCAGAAGTAATGGGCTCCTTAATGACAGCCTTTACAGGAACGCCGTGGAGCAGGTGAGCAGCAGCACCTGGTCACTCCACCGCATGCAGTTTGGAGGAGAAACCTGCAAATTGACGTAATGAGGTTGACAAACTGTCAGCCATTAATGAATGCTGCTGAAATCCAGTTAACTGTCTCACAGGTGTCCTCAGGCTGCTGCATTTCATCTCATCACAGTGTCACTTATTGTAGATAAAAGTGGCTCTTTTGTTTTTAAGTCTCTTTGACATTTTTTACTCCAGTTGATGACTGTAATCAGCTTATTTATGTCTGCATATTGTTTTGGGACAAAGCAGAATTAATGGTTTTATGACACAGTAAGAATATTTAGCTTCATATATAACTTCATCTTCTTCTTTGTTTTATATCCAAAAAGAATAAATAAACCATTTATCCCAGAGTCTGTTCACCAAATTATGCCTAATTATAAGTGCATTTTTCATTAATCGGCTGTGTTTCATTAATTGGATTCTGGGATGATTTAATCTGATTTTACCAAATTGCTAACGTTTAGCCGTTAAGCATTTGATTCTTAACGGCGTGCGTTAAAAACAACCGTCCTCCACTGAGAAGACCCAAGCCCAACTACGTCTGCAGGTTTAAGACATTTAAACTGCAGGTGTCAAAATGTGGCGCCGGGGCCATTTGTGGCCCTTGGCCTGATTTTTTTGCGGCCCCCAATTGCAGTTCAAAGCCGATACAAATTTGTTCACTGCAAAAACACAAACTTTTACCAGATATTTTTGTCTAGTTTCCAGTGAAAATATCCCAGTACCCTTGAAATAAAACAAACAAAATCATTTTCTTATGTTAGAGGTGAAATAATCACATCTTTCAACAATATCAAGAAATTATTGACTGAAGACAAGATCATATATTGTGCTGAAAAGTTACATCTAAGTTGGTTTTGTCTTATTTCAAGTGCACTATGATATTTCTATCAGAAACTAGACCAAAAATACTTGGTTTTGCAGTGTAAAATGAGAAAATCCGACTCAAAGGTACTGAAATAAAACGGCCGCCATCAGTGCGACGACTGACATAAAAACATTTTTATAGCTGGAAAAAGCATCAGCAATGACCCTGGCATTGTAAAGATTGTTTTTCTTCCACATTTTTTCTAAATTTGCAGTGGATTTCCCAGTACAGATGCTCACAGAAAACGTTTCTTCTGATCTAAAACTCCCATAGCTGCCTGCTTTAGTAGTTCAGACACTAAACATACCTTAATATGGGTTGGCATTCACAGAATCTAGTATCTACAGTCTTCCTTTAAATAAGCACTTATCAGATTTTAGCTAGTAGCATCCAAAACTGTTTTTTTTTTTGTTGAACATCTTACATTTGTTTACAAAAAAAATCAACCAATTTCCAGTTTTCCACGATTAATTTTAAGTTACGAACTTCAAAAAAATCCACAAAAACTGAACTGTAACCATAAGGTTCAATTATACCAACCACTAAAACACCGTATTTCACTGCAGAGACAATCACACCAACTGGAGGGCGTTGATTATTTATTTATTTTAACAAAACTTTTTTTATTTATTTCAGAATATTGACTTTGAACTCTTTTCTAATTGTTCAAACTTTGACCAAAAATGTTTCATTACAGGAAAAAAGGACAAAACATATTTTAGATTCTATGAATTTTAGTACAGACTTTGGTACATTTTATAAGTTTTGAGAGTGCATTTTGATAGTTTCCCAACAAACTTTTCAGTTTTGTACTTGAAATTCCCAGATTTTAATGTTTTATTAAATAATTTACTCATTCTGTGTTCATTTGATTAGAGACTTTCTCGACGTAACGTGAAATAAACCTTATATTTGAACATCCTATATTAATAACATCGTCTCACAGGGGACATGTGAGGTGTTGGTTGGTTGAGTTTTGTAATTTAAATGAGTGATTAAGACAAAACAGGGTGTTTGTTTGAACAGCATGAAAGGAATCGGTGACCGTTCTTCGTTTTTCTCTGGAGGCTTTGGCCGCCAACTGAGCAAATTAATCCTTCAGAATCTGGGAAAAACAAATCTGAGAAGACCGTAATTCACAGCGGACTCTAAAAAAAGGCGTTCGGTGAAAAGACGAGCCATCACTCTCATGGGGGATTTAAGGTTCAACTCCGTCTAAAGCTGATTACGTTTTCAGAAACTCGTAAAGAAAGAAAAATGGGACTAAAGAAAACTTGTTTGTTTAATTCTGCTTCTTTCAACATGATCATTTGGATTTGTTGAAGGAAAGCAAATGAAACTGAACATTTTACACTGGAATCATCTGAAAAATCATAAACAGGATTGAATTGTTTTACTATGTATTTAAAATTGTATTCAGTATGTCTTAGATTGAGTGGGCGCATTAGATGCTAACAAATGCAACACAAACTCAGGATTTAATTAGTAAATCTGGACTACAGACATGTTGCAACATGACATCATCAAGATCCTGCAAAAAACTGTTAGCTGACAAAGATTAGCATTGGTGTTAGCTGTTAAGCTGTTAATATAACAGGATGAATCTTAAATTTTTGCGTGATATATAAAAGAAAAAGGGACGCAGAGCTTTGCTACTTCTTGTCGACACTGACAACTTGATAAGTTTCAACTAAGAAAAAAACTGAAAGGAAGAGGGAAGTAGTTCAGTTATGCTAGCTTGACTGTGCCAACCTTAACATGTAGATGTGTTGCGGAATTTGGAGTGTTTCAGTTAAGTTAAAAAATAAAATAAAAGGCAACCTTAACACCAACTCTGATGGATCATCAGCAGAGAAGGTGTTGAAATGAGCTAATCTGTCTCTGCAGTGTTAGATTAGCTTATAGCAGCGGTAGCTAATCCACCTCATCAATCACTTATTAATAAACAGAAAATAAACATCAAGCCTGAAAACATAAAACTGTAATGTTCTGTTCTTGTGTGGGAAATGTTAGACTATTTTTGGTGTTGGGTCCTGATACTCTAGTGGAGCTGTTGTCAGCCGACACAGAGGGAGAGAAAACAGTTGTCACCGTTATTTTTCCCTTTGCTGCACTAAATTAATAATACTTACATCTCCAGGTTTCTTTTACTTAACAGTTTTTGGATGGTATGTAAAAGAATCCAGTGTTGTGTGCACACGCAAAATTTCCAGAACATCTACATCACGTTACATTTACTTGAGTAACTTTTTTGAAAAATATTGTGCTTTTCGGATTATTTTTACTGAGCTGTACTTTTTACATTGACTTGAATAACTTTATTATGAAGTATTGCGACTCTTACTGTGAGGAACGTTGCTTATGAAAAGTCAAAAGCTTTATATTTTTCCGTCTATTTTTTGTACACTCTTGCCTCTAGTGGGATCGGGAGGGGTTTGATATTTCAAACACAGAAATTTAAAAAGATTTTCTAGCAAATTTTGTTGATTAATCTCAAAATTTCAGAATTTTTAATTTCCAAACTGAGATTTCTGCAAAAAAAAAAACCTTCAAACTCAGAAATTTCAATGTTGTTTTCTGGAAAATCTCTGAGCTCAATCTAAACATTTATAAGTTTTGAGCAGAAATGTATTCCTTCTTTTAAACGCTAATTATCCATAGTGACCCTAATACATGGGTATAATTATTGTTATTTTGTAAAATTCTATTTTTTAATTGTGTAGAATATACAGAATAAAACTCTCCAAACTGTAGTCTTATTTTATCAGCAAGCTGAACATGTCACTAAAACCAAATGGATTCTGTTTTTATTGAGGCGGTCGTCTAGGCAACGGGTTCCAGCTGAGACGTTCACATCATGTGACAAGCAGCAAACAGTTAAACAGGCTTGACATGACTCGCTGTTACAGATCATCACCGAGTTCATGGCAGCAAAACTGAATGATGAAACTGGGAGCAACGAGGAAACCTCTCCGCTTCAATCCGCAGGCATCCAACACGACAAACATTCAGAAAACAAAGACTAAAGGAAGGAAAGGAAACTAAATCAATTAAATGTTGGTCAACTTAAACATTTCAAGATCAGTAATTTCATTATTTGTTTTCTGTTTTTTAATAGTCTTTGGATTGCATTATGTACAATACAACATCAATCCATGTAACACTGAAGTTACTTATTTTTTCACTTCTCAATATATTCATACATTTAAAGGTGACCTATTAGGATCATTCTATGGTCTATTCAAAACATGGTCATCAAAGTTTTTGTACAAAATCTTAGATAATGAGATTTTGTCTGCTCATTTCTGCCCTTTTTGAGCTCCTTTCAATATGACTACAAACAGATACGCAATTATGCAACCGTCCATCTTTGAAAAGCGGAAGTGGAGCCTGCTGCTCAACCAACAAGAATTCAGCCCGGTTTTCTAAATGTGTTTTTTAAGGTTTTCATCCACCCATCCCCCTGGAAGAACCTCGTTGCTAAAATATGTTAGCTAGCTGGCTAACATATTTATATAGCTAACTAGGTAGCTTATTTTGACAAGGTATTTCAAGGTTTTCTTATTGAAAGTTTGCTCTTTTTATAAACTTATTTTATTTAAATTTATCTTAAAATGACAGTTCTTGAGTGTGGAAATAAAATACTAATCATTAATATTATTATTTATTTATTTTTCTATTCAGTTATTTAACTGAACAAGTTGACCAAACATTCTGGAGCTCCACTTGGGTTGCTGGGCAACAAGGCAGAACTCCACTGCGGTTGCCAGGCAACAAAGCAGAACTCCACTGGGGTTGCTAGGCAACAAGGCAGAACTCCACTGGGGTTGAAAGGTAACAGGCGGAACTCCGCTGGGGTTGCTAGGTAACGGGCAGAACTCTGCTGGGGTTGCTAGGTAACAGGCAGAACTCCGCTGGGGTTGCTAGGTAACAGGCGGAACTCCGCTGAGGTTGCTAGGTAACGGGCAGAACTCCGCTGGGGTTGCTAGGTAATGGGCAGAACTCCGCTGGGGTTGCTAGGTAATAGGCAGTGCCTGTAGATTTGTGACGTTACATTCTGGAGGTTTTTGAAACGGCTCATTTTCCAGACAATGAGCCGCCAATCAAAGCAGATTGGTGGGATTCTGATTTTAAGTACTTGGTCTATTTTTTTTTTAGAAACAGTTAAAAACCCATAAGGAAGAGCAAAAAACATGCAAAATCTGAATTTTGAACAATAGATCCCCTTTGACTGGAACTTAAATGTTTGCAAACTCCACAGAAAGATTTCCACTGCAATTACTTTTTACATATATGCTCAAAGGCACAAAAGCAGCCAATTACTCAGCGCTCCCAGGCTGCCGCGCAGCTAATTGAGTGTCACTTCGAATAGCAGCTAGCTAGTAAAGCTCCTGTGGAGGAAGGCGGGTGTGTTTCTGAAGCGCCACCGTTGTTCCACCAAATAACGCACATCATTAATCTTGATTTTGGAGCCTAAAGGAAGATAAGAAGAGGCTGAGTTTGTCTCTGATGATCATTTTTAGACTCAATTTTCCACATTGGTGTCCTGGGGGTTGAGGCGTGTTTTATGGTAAATAATGGGAGTGTTTAATCCTGGTCTTTGTGTTTGCATGGAGACCTGCGAGATCAGAGGTGATTAGACGTAATCAGATGTGGTCGACTTCACTCAGCCCACATTAACATGCATTCTTCTGACTGAACGCATTAACATTCACACGCCGTTCTCATATCATGGCTAATTTATCCGTCTGATTAGGCGTCTTTATGTCCTGATCACAAGTCTCTGCGTAGAACAAAAACAGAGCAGAAATCTTCAGATATCACCTGAATCAGACAGTAAACTCCATTTTTCCACTTGGTCCAGCTAAACTACAGTAGTTTATCATAAAACTAGTACGCAAAATTGGTTTTTATTTTTACATTTTTATGGTTTTAGAATAAAAACATCTTCAAATTGATACATAAAGGAAAAGAATACATTTTCAAATTGCCAAAATGATTCAGGAGACATTTTCAAACACTGAAACTAGAAGACATGTAAACAAAACTGTCCTTCAAAAAGTGACTGAAACAGCAGCAGACTGAAGACTTTTATCATCCTGTTTTTCTTAGAAATAGTGAAAAGAGAAAAATAACTCATACAAATGGAAATCATTAAGCTCGTTTTAATTTATCATTCAGTAAATTGACTTATTGCAACAGGCTTTGCTCTGATGTCCTGGAAACTAAATATGAAGAAAACATGTTGCTCTTGACTTTTACAAAGTCCTGAGAAGCTTCATGAATCTGCATCGATACGCCGTTACTGTCCCGCAGCGACGGACGCCTCTGACAGAGACTGAAGTGCAAACCACTCAGACTGACTCAACTCAACACAGCCGCCATTTCTTCCTGACTTCACAGCGGCCATGTCCGGCCGCGGCGCTGCTTCACGTCTCCACGCTGCCGAGGCGAATAAACTGGAGCTCACCAGCCTTTACTGAACACATGTTGCTCCGGATGTTCATACTGACGGGTTCTAATCAGGATTGAAGGGTTTTTAAAAAGTCACCAGGGCTTAGAAATCAAACAAGTGTCTCTGATTGGCAGCTTGACCAAACAATCAAGCTGAAAATAGAAAACTTAAAATCTCAGCATGAGATTCTTAAGGCTGTATTCGGTTCAATTTGGGACCAAAACTGCAACATTTGCTCCACTTTCAGCTGCTGTGGTTCTCTCTCTCTGCTCCGAGTCAAACCGACCAAATCTGTTCCCTTCCTCGCCTGTGGGGGCGCTGCACCAAGAACCACTGAGGGAAATGACTGACCGCAACTTCCTCCTTCATGAAATGTTAACAAAAAACAAGTGCTGTTATATTTTAGGGGTTTTAGGATTTCTCTTTTGTCTTTGGTAAAAACCACGAGCCATTTCTCCTGCTAGCGCTAAGCTAACACATTTGTTTTGGTTGTATTTACCCAGAATACCCTGCACTGTAGTCCACTTCCTGCTTTTGGAGCGGTCTCCATTCTCATATGCATTCTCTTTAAGCATCTTATTGTTAGCCTTGATACGAACTGAGTTGTGTCCTGGTTTGTAATCCATTTGGGATAAAAATACAAACGGAAGCCATTTGGGTTCATCAAACACTGTTAAGTTTTACTAATTTAGTTTGATTTGAATTTTGCTGTTTATTTTTTGCTGTTGTTGCACCGTAACAATTTGCATATTATTTACATCATTATTTCAGTTTAATTTTCCCGAGATGCTTCATTTGTTTCCATTTTTCCTGCCTTTCCATCGACACAAATCGGTTCCAGATTTTCATGCTTGTTCATAAGATCTGATTTATTTTCTTGGTAGCTTTTTGTTCTTAACTATCATCATTCCAGGCATATATTCCTTTAAATTATCGCGTTATCTTTGTGTTTTCTCTCAGTTCCTTCCCTGTTTTGTGATTGTTCACTGATTTAAAGTTTTTCCCCGCTTTGTTTCGTCTTATCAGTTAGTTTATTAAAGTTCAGTCTTTGCTGATTTATCTTGCTGGTTTTGCATCTGCGTTTTCTCTTCTTATCGCTCCTCTGACCACAACACAAACCTGCACCAAAAGCCAAACGTCTGCCCCGGAAAATAAACAGTCTGCTGGATGGAAACGGTGCAGAGATAACGTGGAGATGCAGACATGATTTCTTCTCAGTCACCAGAGAAATCATCGTTTATTTCCTGGCAATTCAAGAGGCGCTGAAGCTGCAGGTGATCGTTAATAGAAGTGATGCCACATCCTGTGTCGGTTCACAGGATGTGGCATTTTCATTTCCGGGTTGCATGGCTTTATTACGTTTGTGAAGGTCAAACTTTGGTTTGGTGGGTTGGTGTAAAAACAGCATGGAAATAAGAGAACATCGCTGCCATTTGACTGTCACAATTATCCATCCATCCATCCATCCATCTTCTTCCGCTTATCCGGGGTCGGGTCGCGGGGGTAGCAGCTTAAGAAGGGAGGCCCAGACCTCCCTCTCCCCGGCCACTTCTTCCAGCTCCTCCGGGGGAATCCCAAGGCGTTCCCAGGCCAGCCGAGAGACATAGTCCCTCCAGCGTGTCCTGGGTCTTCCCCGGGGCCTCCTCCCGGTGGGACGTGCCCG